>QLSR01000304.1:282844-301253 GCA_031780015.1 Citrullus colocynthis
AAAAAAAAAAAAAAAAAAAAAAAAAAAAAAAAAAAAAAAAAAAACTCTAAATCGTAACAAACTCTCCATGCATCACATTGAAATAAAATTTAAAAAGAAAAAAAACAAAACAAAACATTCTAGTTTTGATATCTAAATTTTGTCTATAAATAGCTAAATTAAAAATATAAATTTTTGTGGTGGTATTATGGTATTTTTATTTTTATTTTAATTAATAGCAATATTGTTTCCACGTATTGAAGATTTGTTTATTTTTATTTTTGTAGAAATTTTGTTTGTAGCATTAAGTCTAGGACGGTATATTGCATCTATATTTCTTTTTTTGTTTAACAATCCTCCAATAATTTTTTAAAATATATTTTTTTTAGTTTAGATAAAAGTTTGAAATAAATTCTAAAAATGAATCCTCCCCGATTATCTCGTAATTGAATTTCTTTTATAGTTTGAATAATTTTAAATTTAAATGAAAATGTCTCCATAATTTTACCCAATTGGGTGACATGTATATACACAATTATGTATTAGGGGTAGTCGCAAAAAGGCAAAAGAGAATATATTAATTAGACTATAGCCCACATGTTTGGTATGAAAAATGGCAAAAATGCAGCCAGCCCATGTATAAAAGAGGTAAGATGTCGCAAATGCCCTCACTACTGATACACCTAATATAATAGTTTTTTCGGTTGAGTCTTGTTGGATTGAGGAGAAGAAGCAAGTGAGTATGGAGAATTGATTTGCGCAAAAGTTTGCGCAGTGAGATAGTTGATTTATGTGATCCTCAACTATAAGAGTATGACGTGGTGATTTTGAATCTGTGGCTGTGAGATGAGAACAAACAAGGAGTTGATATCTTAGGGTTGAGTTCTTCCTTGGCAAAGGAGAACCTTGTTTCTGTCTCTCCAAGATACCAATTCTCTAACCCGAAAAGGTAAGGTGGAAGAGGAGAATAAGAGTAGTGTAAGGGGCGAGGTGATGGATTTTTTTTTTTTATTATTAATATTGTTATTATTAAGACTATTTATTAAAAAAAAAATACTATGATTATCGTCTTTTCATAATAAATAACATTCAATGAGTATATAACTTTAACCATAAAAATAATTAAAAAATGATTAATCAACAAACAAACTTTTTTAAAAATTAATACGGTCATTGTGGAAATTTTTCTATATTTGTAAATAGTTAACAACTTTTTGTATAAAATAAAGTTTCTTTAATTCTAATGTATAATTCTAGTGTTTGTTCATTTACTATTACTCGTGTACTTGATTTAACAAATTTCGTGGGATGAGGATTGAATCGTTCCTGCCCCACCCAATGGACAACTCTATAAGTACCTCAACTTTAAAATGGTAAAATATGTTTTCAACCTTCAATTTTTGTCAACAAATTCTATGACATACTTAATATCTCCATCACTACGCTCATTTCTACAGACCAAAAGTCAAAACAAATATAATCAAAAAGTCTTCCACCACACTTTCCTGAAATGGGCTGGGCCTGCAAAGCCCACTTTATCATCTTGTTCAAGCCCAAATTTTCTTCATCTTCAATTCAACAATAAGTTCTAGAAAATTGAAACAGATCACATATGGGAAGAAGAGAACACACACCCAAAATGAAATTATAAAAACACACCAAAACTTTCAGAAAAAAAGAGGAGAAATCCTTAGAGGAGGCTTGAATAATATAGTTATTGATATAATAATTTAATGTAGTTATTCCTAATATATGGTTTGCTTTTTATAAACATTAAATATAATATATGGTTAAATTAGAAAAAACACCTTTGAATTCTTTTTTATCTATTTCAAAACTATCCCTATACTCTCAGAAGTAGTAATAATACCTATGAATTTTCACAAATACCTGGATTAGAAATTTTATAAAATTTTGGAAGAAAGTTGAGATATTAAATGACGTGGCAGTGACCTAGAAAGAAAATTTGGATCACCACATCATCTTAAGTCATCACCATATGACTTTGAAACATTTATGAAAATTTGATAGCTCCTAAAAGGTGTTATCCTTCTCCGCTTAATTCGTGCTCGTTCCATGACTTTGTTAGTTTATTTCTTGACTTTTGTAAGTTTTAAGCACTAAAAAGGTAAAATTGACCATGAGAGTAGAATCGCAAAAAAACATCAACCAAGAAGAAGAGTAAAATTACAATTATACCCCTTAGGCGAGCACTGAGGCGCCTGCTCGTCGCTTTTTCTAGTAGCTGACTTAACCCTGGAGTGCAGCACGGATGAGGTGCCGAAAATCCTCAGGCGCGCATGCGGACGATGTTTTAAGGGAGGCGCCGTAGTGCCACCCCAACGTTGTTGCGAGGCGCTTCGATTAAGGGTAGTAGTGCCGCAGCACTTTGGCAATTTTTAGGGCAAAAATCGATTCATCTTTAATATTTATTTACTATTTCATCCTTTCTTTCAATTTCATTCCTCTAAATTAGTTTCTAATCATATTGCATTGAATTCTTGAAGTTGAATTTTACCCAAAAAAAAATAAAAAATTTTACTTCATTTTACCATTGATTTTTCTAGGAACACAGTTGTCACCAATTATTTTAAAAGTTACAACAATCTCAAACTAAGTCTAAGAATAATACATAGATAATTAATAGAAGATTACAAAATTCATGATCGTATTTTTTTTAATTTATTAATTAAAATAGATATTTTAAAAGTTCAAGGACCCATTTTAAATAATTCTAAGATTTTGAGTTTAGGTGAATTTCAAGTTTTGAATTTATGTAAGTTTTCCCACATTTGAAAAAAATCTCGAGTACCTCAAATTGAGTTTGTGTAATTTTCTCACACTTTTTTTGTTGATTATTATTATTATTATTTTTTTCACGGAAAGAAGTGAGAAAAGATTCATAACTCAATTTGAATTTATATCTTTTAGTCTTAATGGTATAGTTAAGGTGATCAAACAAAGGAAGAAATTCTAGCAGGTAAAAGAAGATAGCGAGAAAAAAAATCCAAAATGGTGAATAAAATACTTCTAGCATCAAGAAGGTATGAGAAAAAAAAATAATAATAATAATAAGCCACCACCACGTAACTTACAAAAATTAATATACATGTTTTGTTATAATTGTGAAGAGTTTTGTGTTTTGCCATATAATTTATAGTATAGTAAATAAATAAATAAAAATCCATTGCTTTTTTTAAAATCGATGGGTTCGGTTGATTCTTGGTTGGACCAATATAAAAATGACCGAACCGCTAAACGATTTATCTATTTATGTTCCCGCCAAGGATTCAAAACCCATCATCGTTTCCAAATTTCTCTGCAAATTCTATCACTTCTGATGGAAACTTGCTACGGATTTCAAATCTCAAATGGAAGATTTAGGTCTTCTTTCCTATGTTAATTTGCCATCCCATTGCTCCAATCTCAATCATTTGCTTCTGCTCCTCCAAATTCCAATTGCCCATTCATGGCACCAGTTCAATCCAAACACTCCCTTTCCGGCCGCCACCACGAACCCACCACCCCTTGCAGGAAGAAGTACACCACGCCCATTTCTTCCTCATCCGACTTTAAACTCCATCATCCAACCGTCGCCGCCTCCGTCTGTAACCTTACTCCCTCACAAACAGCTTATATCACTCAACAGTTCGATCACTCTCTTATAGCCTGGATCGTCAGCAAGAAGATCCATCCACAGCGACTCGCCTTTCGTCTTCCCTGTCATCTTCGTCTTGCCGGAGATTTGGACGTCATCTAGCTAGGGCTCGGCTTTTTTGTCCTCAAATTTTCCAACTCTTCGGACTACTTCAAAGCTCTCGAGGAGCGTCCTTGGTCGATTACTGACCTTTGCATCCATGTATTTCCATGGATTCCCAATTTTAAACCCTCGGAAGCCTTGATTCCTTTCATTGATGTCTGGATTCGCCTCCTGGAGCTCAGTATTGAGTATTACGACAAGGAGGTTTCCCAGAAAATTGCGGAAGCCATCGGCGTCTATCTCGTGAAGGTCGATCCGGTAACTGAAAGACTAGGGAAATGTATGTTTGCTCGAATCTGCATTAGGATAACTTTATGCAATGGCAATCCCCTTATTTTGAGTATCAAATATGGGGAAATTCAGCAGAAAATTGAATATGAAGGCTTAGATTCTTTGTGCCATGATTGTGGATGTTTTTATGATCTAAAACACGATTGTTTAAATCAGAATAACCCTTTTGGTTCTTCTGGGTTTGATCCCCATCAACACAGACCTCATCCATTGCAGGTAATTGACCCAAGTTCAGGTTCGAAGAAGCCATTGGTTCATTATCTACCTCAGAATCAGGATTGGGATCCAAATCCCATGAAAAAGACCCATTTCTTGAGTTGAAACTGAAGGACTGTCCAAGGGTTCAAATGGGTGAATGTAAGCCTCGTGTTCTTGTGAAAGCTAAAGTAGTTGAAAATGAAAAGAAAACTTTGCCCAGCTTTCCAAAAGAATCTTCAACAACAACCATGAAAGCTCTTGAGTCAAAGCACACCCATTTGATTCAGTTCGTGCCTTTAGCTTCTTCTGCTGTTGTACATCAGTTCAGGGCTGCAAAAGCCAGTAGCCCCACAAAGCTTGCAGTCCATAACAATGAACCACAATCACCATATGCTGTGGAGGCTCGCCTTGAGTTTCATTCGACTGTGATCAAACAATCTACAATAGAGAAAGAGATGATCAACACACCATCTGGAGGAGTTAATGTCGATGGTTGTCCAACTGTTTACAAGATTGATCTAAAGACCACGAGCCTCCAAATTGATTTGTCAGAAGTGCCAACAACCACAGGATCAAACCAAACCGAGTATGCTACCAACTTTGTGTTGCCTTCGAGAGGTGAAAACAAGAAGGGAGTTGATTCGGAGGCTGTATGGATTGTGTTTTAAGAGAATGTTGTGCTGAAATTTTGGTGGGACGGACAATGCAAAGCTAATAGGGGAATCGAAAGATTTGATTCAACTATAGGAGGCATCCATTGTGCTGATATTTGGCTCCAATTAGGAGTGGTGATGCGGATCACATTGTGTGGGGGGACGGTTCATATTGTAGAAAGTGGGATGGCTGCAGTGGTGGTGTTTGGATTTTGTTGTCCCGACAAGATGTGCAAATTGAAGTCAGTTCCTACAGCCAACAGAAGAAGGTTTCTGCATCAGTGGATTTTCATTCTAAACCCAATGAACCAGCTCCAACTCCAAACTCCAACTCCAGGCCTTTTGGATGAAGATACCGAAACATCACCACGACTTTCTTCTATGCTTGATGGATAACACAATGGCATACTCATGGGAGAGGGTAAAGAAGCATTAGACACCAATTCAAAAATATATGGGCCAAAATAAAATAAGATCTAAAATACAAGTATTCTAAAAATTTTAATTTTAATTGCAATTCTCAAATTGTGTCACTATGGAGAGGGCCAGCCAATGTTTTAGATGAGAAAAGTAAAAGCCCACCTCTTAAAATGCAATTTGGTGTTGGGCCCAATTTCATAGACCCCTCAACCAAGCTCTATGGTGGAAGCCTCGCTTTGCACTTACAAACTAACAAATATATTAAGTTTTACTTTTACTTTTTAACCCTTAAAACTATTCAAATTTCCAATTAAGCCCTCCAACTTTGGATCATTACTCTATTTAATTAAGTTATTGAAATATTACAAAATAAAATTCAAGCAAGTGCACAGAAAAAAAATCTTTTTATTATATATCATCACTCTGCCATCTATATAATTATTGAATATGGAATCGATTAAAACATTGCGATACTCCCATGAATAAATTGAAATTTTCAATGGGAAAATGGAAGATGTTATAAACTTCATCAACATTTTTTTTTTTTTTTTTTCTTTAAGTTTAAATTTATGGCAATATGTATTTAAATATGAAATCTTTTTTAAAAAAAATTTAAAATTTAAAAAAATATTGCCAAAAATTTAAACTTAAAGAAAAAAAAAAAAAAATGTTGATAAATTTTATAAAATTTATCAACATTTTTTTTTTTTTTTCTTTAAGTTTAAATTTATGGCAATATGCAATTAAATATGAAAGCTTTTTTAAAAAAAATAAACGAAATAAGAAAGGTTGAGAGTGAAAAAGTGAAATTATACATAATTAAAATTATGGTTGTATTTGCTAATGGTCAAATATTCATGGTTGAATAAATTAGGTAAAATTACAAATTTTAGTCTCTAAAGTTTGAGGTTTGCGCTAACATAGGCTCGATGCTTTTAAAATTATAAATTTAGTCCCTAAAACTTGAACTCATATCTTTTTATAGTTCACGAATCTATTAGACACGTTTAAAACTCTAGTGGACATAAAATTCAAATTTATAATTAATAAATCAATTCTTTTCTTTTTGTTTAAAAAAATGTCAAAGACTTATTGTTGAATGAGAAATTTTGGATAAATTACAAATTGCCACGTTATTTTTTTAAACTAATGATGAAATTATAAATAATTAAATTTGGGATTAATTATAAGGTGACTTTTGTCCAAATTGAAATAGAAGACATGAACTGGCAAATCCCAATGATGCCATGTGTTTTCTTCGTGACTGTTGGATCAAATAAAATAATTTGGTAGGTATTAATATTTGGGCTAAAATCTAATTGGGCCCAAAAAATAGACTTAATTTGGCCCAAATGACGACTAAGGCCCAAATCCAATTAGTTGGATTCAAGGGTCAAGTCAATGAACCAACTAAGCCCAAGTCCGTAAAGCCCACTTGATAAATCTATAAATAGAGGAGTTTTCCTCCATTCAAAGAGCCTAGAAAGAATTCTCTTTCCAATCGGAAGACTCTCTAACTCCTGAAGCTGAAGAATACAGACATTCTTCAAGAACATTCATGGCGTATGCATTCAACTGAGAGAAAATTAGAGTATCAAGTACTAGAGATCGAACCACATCCACATCAAATCTACTACATAAACTCAAGTTTAACTTCACGAAACACGTTTCTCCGAAACCCTCTTGCGAACACTTATTAGATACAAAATTAAAAATCTTAAGACTTATTAAATACAATATTGAAAATTTAGATACCAAATATTCACTAATGTTAAAATTTAATAACTAAACTTATAATTTAACGAACGAAATAATATTTCACGAAAACAAATTACAACAAAACAACAAAACAGTGCTCTTAGCAAGTCAAAAATCTTTACAAATATGTAAAACAGAGAAGGAAAGGAAAAGTTAACTAATTGTGGGTAAAATTGTACTACCTATTAAACTTTAAGGTACACTTTAATGAAATTGAAAAGTCAAAGTTAAAATTTAGAGAGAGAGAGAGAGATAGAGAAATATATTTATTGAAATAGAAATTGTATATAAGTTTGATAAATGGAAAAAATATAAGAATTCATATAAGAAAGAAGAAAGGACACAGAGAGACAGAAGGATACCCCATCAAAGATCCTATTTCCAAACGCAGCCATCATTACTTATTCGGTCCCCTCTTTGTGGCACTCAACCATATACACATACATATATCATATCATACTGGAAAAGGATCTGTCGAGTTTTGTCAATTTATACTTTAAGTTAATATTTGAGGAGTTGAATTGAGTTTTCAAGTCTAGAGTTGTATTGAAGTTCGAAAATTTATGTTTGAAGTACGTAGTTGTTTAATTTGAGTTCTTCGATAAATGTAAAATAATGAATATTATTGAAAATGGTGGAGTTGAGTAATTTAGTATTGGTGAGCCAAACAATCCCTAAACATTTAATTTCGTGAAGTTGTATTCTAAACTTAGATTTGTATTACATTTGTATTACAGTCTAAACTTTAAACTTGAAACCAAAAAAAAAAAAAAAAAAAAATTGTAAAATCACAATGATAATTTTAGCCTCTCACATGTCTCCTTTTAGAAATTTATCTGAAAAAGTGCTCTGGCTGTCTTTCCTGTACTCAACATTATTTAAAAAGGGTTCATATAAAGATTGATATTAAGGCTAAATTTTTGTTTAAATTTATGAATTTTGACAAAGTTGTTGATAGTTAATTTGTATATTAATTGCAATATAATCGCTTGATTTTATCAAAGAGTGAGTTTACGAAGATTCTTTTTTTTTTTTTTTTTTTTTTTATTTTTAAAGTTTTTTTTTTTTTTTTTTTTTTTATTTTTAAAGTTTTTTTTTTTTTTTTTTTTTTTATTTTTAAAGTTTTTTTTTTTTTTTTTTTTTTTATTTTTAAAGTTTTTTTTTTTTTTTTTTTTTTTATTTTTAAAGTTTTTTTTTTTTTTTTTTTTTTTGTTGAGATTAGTGAGTGAAGTAGCGGAATTTGAATAGAGGGTAAAATAAAAAAAAAAATAAATGCAGCATTTTCAATTTCATTTATCTAATTTGATGAAATTAAAAATGTATGATAAAAATTATTACAACTTGACAAGCTGATGGATGAATTTTTTTTTTATTTTTTTTATTAGAATTAAATAAAATATTAAAAACAGCACACTTTCATATTTAGAAATTTGATATAATTAATGTATAATTTTTTTTTTTTTTTCCTTTCTCTCTTCAATCAAACCCAAAAATGGGCAAATCTTTACCTTCTTGAAGCATAACTTAATATTACCAAGCACAAGACCAATGATCAAACCCAATTCTAAAGCAAAAATATAGCGTTTATTTCTTTGTCATCAAAATGTCCAAATCTTGCTGAAAACAAACACTCAAAAAAACACATCTACGAAAATGTTCGTATTTAGCCACAAACCAAATTAGTAAATACAACAATTTCACGCCAGACATATATTACCTCTTTTCAAGTTAGAGGTTCAAATTCTCATACCCCACTTATCATAAGAAAAATAGATAATGATTTCATTCAAACAAAATCCACTAGACTAATTCTCTTTCCCTATTTTGTCAGTTTCAAAATATCTCAGTTAGTTAAGGAATATACCATGACCAAAAGGCCAAATGATTATATCCCATTTGCACACGATGAATTGAAGAAAAAAAAAAAAAAAAAACTCATTTTAAAGCGTCGTCTTATTTCTCTCTCTTCTTGTACCAACTTTTTTCTCTCGATTTCTATTAAAAAAAAAACTCTTCTCTCTCTATTATATTCACATTTTCATTCTAAAATATACTTTCATCCATACAATTGCAAAAATATCTTCATGTCTATCATAAATGAATTAGGAAAATTTTGTATACTATATAGTATGACTAGGATGAGTACAAATCTCATTTATTGTGTTAACTGCATCAACATCATTGAGGAAGGTCTCGTAATATTAAAGAACTATTTATAGAGAGAAACTTCTAGTGTAGCACAAAGAGTAGACACTATGAAAGTACTATAAATTTTTCGAAGTAAATTTTCTTCCTTTCTAAACTCGTCAATAAAAAGAAAAAGAAAACTCGATTAGAGAAAAATTAGTATGCATGAGAGTTTATGTAACACTTGTTTACCTTGTCAAGTTAAGCATGAAGAAATTTGATACTATCAATGAAAGATTGGATTCTCACTTGGTCAATGGTAACTTTTAAAATGTCTTGAACTTTTAATAGAAATTACTATTATAGTATTTATTACCATTATGTTACTTAATATATTTGTCCAAACATTTTCAAATAAATCCTTCTTTCTACCTAACTTATGTGATTTTAATAAATATTTAACATTTCAGGATGTATTTAGAGTTACTATTCAGAGCTACTTTCCTCCTGGAAAGGATAGAGGTGATTATATATATATATATATATATATATATATATATATATATTATAAAAAAGAAAAATTAAAAGGAAAAAACATTTTATGTGTTTGATAAAACAGACTGAGATCAAATCTTTGAAATCACTCTAAAAAGCTGGTTCATTTCATACCTATTTTAAAATTAGTTTTCTACATTCTTTTAGATTCTCCTTAGATGCATTTTAAATAACTATTTTTTTCTCACCCAATCAAATCTATGTTCTATTTTTCATGGGTTAAATGATTCCATTTTTTTTAAATGAAGCTATTTCTTTTAATATTTAAAAATTAATCTAGAGCAAATAAAATATATCATATTAAATAAAATGTAAAATTATTAATAATAAGTATATTTTAGTTATTATATCAAAAAAAAATATAATTTAGTTTTTATTTACCCAACATCATAATTGACTTGGTCATTACTAATCACAACAAGTTAGAATTATTTATCAAATGTTGTAACCTATTTTTTTTTTTTTTTTAAGGTTTCACATTGAAATTTTGAAACACTAATTTATTTCATTTCACAATTTTTTATAAATACGACTGTCAACAATTATTTTAAAAGAAAAAAACGATATATAGATAATTAATAGGAAGATAAGCCAGATTCAGAAATATATGTTTTAAAATTTATTATTTTAAAATCTCAGTAACCAGAATTAAATAAATCCTGAAATTTTGTGAAAGAAAAAAAAGGAAAAGAATTAGAAGTTAGTTTGATTGGTAAATGGAAAAAATGAAAAGTTTTGGTGCAAATAAACATAAATTTGTTTGTATTTCCAAATATTACAAAATTGACCCTGTGTTTTGTTGGGTCTTTCCTCCCCTGCTCCCTTGCATGCTAGTTGCTTTATTACCCTTTCATCATCATTACCTTCCAAATTTAATAATAATAATGGAAAAAAAAAAAAAAAAACATATAAAGGAGTTAGTTGGTAATGTGGGGCCAACCCATAAAGAGCTCATTTCTTTTAGATACTAATGAGTTGGCTTTGTTAAAAGTTTATGCGATGTGTCAATTATTGTATAATTCTTATTACAAAATTATATTGTGTGTGTATATATTTAAGCCATCATTCCATTGGGAAAGCCTCATTATAGGGGAAAAAAGGACATAGATTTCAAAAGGCAAATTTACCCTTTGATGAAATCTTAAGAATAGGGTAAAATGTTCCCTTTTAATTTTTACCTAAATAGATTAATTAAATAACAAACTCTTTTAACGACATTCTCAACTGTTAACTTCATGTCGTTCCTATTTTATAAGACATCTCTATATATAGTAGATCTTATTACCAAATATAAGGTCTCAACGTAACATAATAATTAATGAAGACGTTAGAATCTTATCACGTGTCGAAAATTAAAACAAACGCAAGACATCTGATAGTTAAAATGAAATTTTGATTATGGTTATTTAGACGACATATTAATTAAATTATAATGTAATGTATGTAGCACAAAGTTAATCTAATGATTGAACAAAAAGATATATATATAGAGTGTAAAGCAAAGATAAAAGGACATGTATAGGGGGATGGGCCATGTTTTGAGTGCAAATAAAATGGAATTGAGCTTGAATTATAGCTTTCCAAATTCATTTGGAATTCATTTCCTTTCTCACTATTGAATAGTTTTCATTCCCAAAGTGCCCACCATACTCTATTTTTTCCCATTTTTTTTTCTTATTATTAAATTAAAACAACCTACTAATATATATATATATATATATATATATATATATATATATATATATATATATATATTTTTATTTTTTTTTTTTTTTATTAAATTAAAACAACCTACTAATATATATATATATATATATATATATATATATATATATATATATATATATATATTTTGATAAATCTACTTTGAATCTGATTCTATTTTAAAATTTATTGAAAATCAGACTAAAATTAGATAATTAAAAATTTTAAAATCAACTAATAAACAAAACTAATGGTACACGGACCAAAAGATATTTTAAAATTTTATTTTTTTTATTTATTTACTTATAGGAAAGGACTCCTCATGAAAAACCTGGAAATGTAATTATTATAATTATAGTGTTTCTAACCTTCCATCCAATTTTCTGTCTTTTTCTTTGCTAATTTATTTAATTTATTTGAAATTTTTTTCGGCCCAATGCATGAAGTTTCTTACATTTTTTGGTTACTTTGATTATAGAATGCAATGCATCTGTTTGAAAATAGTTTGTTTTTTTTTCTGATTTTTTTTTTAATTTTATTACATTTGAAAAATTGGAAATCATTGTCATGTTTTTTTCTCTTTTTATAATTATGCTTAGTGGTAACAGTTTTGTTTAATCTTACATACGTCTCATTTCTTGTTCAAAAAATATTAGATACGTATTTTAGGAAAACACTTTTAGAATTGTAGTAAATTGTTTAAAGTTTATCTTTTGTGTTTGAAAGTTAATTGAGACTTTAAAATGTTATTACAGAAGTGAAAGTTTAGGTAAATAAATTTAATTTATAAAAATATAAAACTACTTAAAATAATATTAACAACATTTGTAGAATCGACCTACTTCTATGTTTGACAAGTGTCACATACTCAAAATTTATCCATTGAATATCTAAAAAAAACGTCTTAATTCTCCTTCATTTTAAGGGCTCAATCACATAACTAATAATCTCCTTTGCGACAAAATTTAAGACGTCATCAACTATACCGTTAATCATCATATTTAACAAAACGTTAAAAGAAAGTTAAAGAGACACGATTTTTCACGGAGATCTATCGTTTCCAAATCTAGAGTTGATCTTAAATAGTTTTCTAATCCTTGACCAAACGAAAAGAAAAAAAAAAAAAAAATCATTCCTCCTTTAGTATGCAATCTTTTTCTCTTTTCTATGGGTAGGCAAAAATCAAACATTTACAATATATTTTGAGAACTTAAAGCCACCTTTATTTTAAAATTTTGGCAAAAAAATACCTTTTTGATATCTAGACTTTAGGTTTAGTTTCAATTAAATTTGGTCATTATGTTTTAAAATTTGATGGCCTCTTCGGTAGAGAATTTGAAAACGTAAATTTGAAGACAAGGTTTTCAATGAAAACAGAACTGTAAAGTATTCATAGACGTGTTTAGTAGCAGATCCAGGAATTCAATCCTAATTTACATAATTGTTTAAAATGTGTTTCATACTATCTATTTATAAATCTTAAAACTAACTGTAGTTACCCAACTAATTATCCAATTTAATATTTAGTTGACAATAAACTATAACTAATTTATTTATAAATATTATTTTGTTAAAAAAAAGTTATAAATATAATAATTATTTTGTAATATTATATAATTTAAAATACATTACATAATACATATTATAGTTTTTAAAAAATAATTGAATTTATAACATGACATATTATATTTCTAAATGTTTTTATCTTTATTTAGTATAATTCTGCATTTTAAAATTTAAAATTCAAAATCTAGATACAATGAAAATATAAAAATGTTGTTTCAGAATATGTATTATTTGGATCATATAATCCGAAAAAAAATTTCAGAAATAGAATCCGAGTTGTTTGCTAAACACATGTTTGCTTAATAACTCAATGAATCTGAAAACATAAAATAGAATCTAGATTCTCTACTAAACAAATCCTTAAATTTGTAATTTTTAAGTTTTGAATTTGTTTTTAATTTAGTCTCTGGGTTTCAAAATGTAACAATTTTACCTTTATATTTGAGTTATGTTTCAATTCAGTATCCATGTTTCAAGATTTTACGCTTTTAACTTTGATTTTAAACTAAATACTCACTTTTCGTCTTTAATGTTAACGTCTATTAATTAATTTAAAAGGATTATAAATAACTAAGTTACACCATGGTATATTACTATTAAAATTAATTTTAAAACTTTACTTCATAATTATTTTAAAATTAACACCAAAGACTAGAAGTGAGTAGGTATTCACTGAAAATTTGAGGTTAAAAGTGTAAATTTTGAAACCTATATGGACCAAATTGAAACAAAATTCAAATTTAAAAAATACCATTGTAACATTTTGAAATTTATTGTCCAATTTGAAACCAAACCCAAAACTTAAAGAATAAAACAGTACAATTCTAACCTAAAATTTATGAACCAAAATATTTTTTTTTCATCTATTAAATGTTAAGAGAAATAAATAGATTATAAAGTAGAGAAAATGATTGGAGGACAAATTTACATTTTTCCAATTAAAAGAATAAAACAATTATTAAAAGGAGCCCAAAATATCAAACGTTACTTTTAGCTTTTCCCAACTTTTCACTGTTTATCACTTTCTGAGCGTTTAAACATTACAAAAAGAAAATTAAACGCATTTTTTTTTGCTCATCAACTTTCATGAAATAGTATAAGACTTGATTTTTTATCTACAAAAGTTCATAGATTAAAATAATTTTAAAATTAATAATACGTAAGTTTTAAAATCTTATAGACTAAAATTTAAAGATTAAATTATTATTTTCAATCCGAAAAAAAAAAAAATCGTTCTCAATATTTTCTTTTTCTCTGTTTACTAAATTAAACATGGGAATCTTTAGCTCTCTTCCCAATCCCCTCTCACCATGATAAAAAATGATGTCTCTCTTCTTTTATCAACAAAAATGTTTCACCTTCTTTAATCAAAAGGACAAAATGGAATACAAATCAAGATTGGGCCAAAAAAAATTCAAAATTAACTTCCTTAGTATAGGAAATAGAAACCAAAATCGAGACGAAAATTAGGTTGTTACTCGAAACAGGAAAATGTGTCAAATAGTTCCCACGAGACACATCGAAAAAGAAAAAGAAGAAATTTTTTTTTTTTTTTTTATATAAAAAAAGGGGGGGGGGGGGGTGGGGCATTTTTTTGGTGTGGATCATAGCTTTTATGAGAAATGGTAGGTGTGTTCAATAATGGTGGTGGGAGACAGTGTGAGTAGAGAATTGGAAGTAAAATTTTAAGGACACATTTGCTTTGTTTTGTAGGGTCAAATAGAAGAAATGATATTGAATCACCTATCAACTAGCTTTGTTTTGATAAGCCTCTGTCCCTAGCCATTGGCCATAAAGATATGTCAATCATACAACATACATATTTCCCCCTATACTTTGCAACTTAGGATAATAGGTGTCGGAATAATAATGGGCACCTTTCGTATCTAGCATGCTATGTATTTCGAGTCTTCACAAACCGTATTTGTATTAAATTAGGTCAAGACACTTTTTGTGAACTCAACTAAATTATCGATTACTCGAATAACTTGAGTCATATGACTGTTTTCATATGCTTAATATTTTTTTTATTTTAACTATATGATTACAGATGGGTCCTTTTTTTTTCTTCTTCTTCTTTTATTTTAATTTATACAGGAACTCCTAATTGCAAAAGCCTATTTAACCCTTCTTTTACCTTCAAAGCCCCCACTTATTAATCATTTACCCATATATATATTAATTTCTCTCTAGATTCACAACCACAAAAGTTATTGATTTTTGTTTCTTTAAAGGTGTCCCACTAGGCTGGTTTACTTGTCTTTTTCAAAATGCATGTATTTTATAAAGAAGATTTCATATATACCCATTACAGCAATCAATTAAACTTTATATTATATTTGATTCCTAATCTATGTGCAGTAAATTTTATGACTTTTTTCAAACTACTTTCAATTGAAACAAGGTATTGATTAATATATTGGTTTGCTTATATTGAAATACTTTAATTCAGTAGGCTTGGACTCAAAATCTGCTTTTTATGTCCTCGACCTTCCTTCTCTCTTTCTTAATGACACAAAGCAATTTTGACTAATTTTTAAGATAAGACATTTCAGAAAAAAAAAAAAAAAAAAAAAAAAGTTTTTTTAAGTGTACTTTTTCTCTAAATATTTTCTTAAAAGAAATGCTAATTAAGTTGTTCATCTAGAAAAACATTTTAAACTAACACCTTTTTTTTGAACTGTTTAATCAAACTCAATAAAAACAGTAGAATGGTTTCCATTTAGCTAAACACTCTTTTAACCTTTTCCAACGTCGTTATAAAGTCGCTACGAGGCTAAGTTTAATTTAGAAGTACTTTCTACTTAATCAAATTCATTTTTGTCATGTACAAAAACAATTCTATTTAAAAATAATTATTTCTCATTGAAGTGCTTTGTAGACAAAAAACTGAAATACTAAGATCAAGTGCTTCATAATATCTTTTAACAAGTCTTTGACTCGTGTAGTATTTTTTTTTTTTTTTAATTACTATTGACTAAAATTTTTAGAAAGTGGTTTGAAATTAGAAGTACTTCGTGATGTTTTAAATTTTTGAGGTAATGAAAAGTGAACTAAAAGAATTCTACAAAGAAGTAAAAAATAATAATAATAATAATAATAATAAAAGAAAAAAAAAACCACTTAAAAGTAGTTTTAAATATATGAACTTTTAGAATAAAACGATAATTTGTGTTTTTATCTACAAATATCTTATTACTATAAAGTGATTTTAGGTTAATCACTTTTTTTAAAAAAAAAAAAATTGGACTATAAAAATAAATATAAAAAATTAATTATTTGAAAAAATAAAATTTATATATTATAAAAATTCTAAACCTAAAAGAAAAAAGTAATTGACTCCCCAAAATCACACAAAAACATTTTACCCAAATGCTTAAGTCGTAATGTAATTCAACCACCTTTTGAAGAAAAGAAAAAAAGAAAAAGTGCGTATTCTAGAACCACACAGTCGAGTGGAAGGATTAAAAAAAGAAAAAAGAAAAAAGATTTTTCCTTTTTTCGTAAATTTAAAAAAAGAAAAAAAAAAAAAGAGATAAATAATAATTATTATTATTATTTATTTCATAATAAAGATAAAGAAAAAGAGGGAAATTGACGTGTTGAAAAAAACAGAAACTGCATATGAATGAAAAATCCAAAAGATGACACACAAAACTCTCACGCGCTCCTAAAGCTGTGGCGAACACGCGCCGGAGGAGAGAGAAAGAAAATTAATTAAATGAAATGGTTTTGTGTGTTGGGGATCGAAAGAAGGAAACAATAAAAATAAACCTATTTGAAGAGAAAATTACCAAATTGCCACTCTCGGTCTCAACAAAACAACCGGCCGACCGGGGACAGTATCTTTGTCCGATGTATCACACTCACACTTTTTCTTTTTTTGTCTTTTCTTTAGATCAATAATCCAAATTCATCCTCACACAAACCTTGTCATTAAGATTTATTCATATCAACTAAAATTAAAATATTGAGTGTTAATTTTCACGCCAAATATCAATTTATATTTATAAATTTTAATGATAATTATATTGTATTGATTTAAACTTTAAATTTTTGTAAGTGTATCAACTTATATTATTTTTTAAATTTTGTTTCATCAATATGGTGCAAAACTTATAATTTGAGTAAAGTAAATTCTAAATTTTCATGAGGCAATCAATTTACACCATCCATTATGATTACCTTTCAAAATCATTCGTACATTGATTCTCAAATGAGTATAGATTTTTTTAAATGTTTCGGTTTAACAAAAAGAATGGTTAGAATAAATTAATATTTCTCAAAGAAAAATTTATCTAAAAATCTAAATTGATTCATTTATAAAATTTTAGGGTTTTAACTAATATAATTGTAAATTTCACACAAATTTTTTTCAAATAAAACGTAAAGAATTGTGTAAATCGAGACATCTGCAAAAGTTTTCCATTCTCACTGTTGAAAGTGCCCCCCACACCTTATTTTTTTCTATATTTTTTCTTTATTACTAAATTAAAAGAACCTACTATAATGTGTTATTTTAGATTTCGTTATATTTTGGTCTTCTACTCTAAATGGTTTAAATTTAGTGTTTATATTTTTAATAAATTTTAAATTCATTTAATGTATTTTTCAGTAAACCTTGAATCTAGTATTTCAAAATAATTTTTTTTTATTAAAATTGGTTAAATAATAATGTTGTAGGTGAATTTGAACCTGACAAAATAAACGAAAAATCAAAGAAAGAGAAATAAATACATAAATACAAAATAAAGTGGACTAGGTTCAAATAAGTCCAGGTGTCAACAAATCATTTATCCAATCAGATCTAATCTTATTTGGGATAAAGAAAGATCCATCTAATCTAATCATAAAAGCAAATGTGAACTCTATCTCATTCTCTCTATAAATACATCATCATACTTTCACAATCTCGATATGGGATCTTGAACTAGACATAGATCTGGAACTTGACATAGAATTTGAACTCCTGACTTCTTCTCTATTATCCAGTTATTTTGCTGACTTAGGTATCAGAGCTCATTCTCTTTTGTATTGCAAGTCTTCTCTTCCCAAATTACAAATTTACCGTTGTTGCGACGTAAAGGTCGGGTGCGTTTTTTCTTGATTAAATTTTGGCATCAACAAATAATATTACCTTCATGCAAGAAAAATACACCAAATGTTGCTAAAATGAGCATAACTCAAGTGACATCCAATATGTATTATCAACCATGAGATCCATTGTTCAAATTCCGTTAAAAAATAAAAAAAAAAAAACTAACTGTAAGTATTTTACCCATAAATATATACCGTGGAAAAAAAATGCCAAAACATAATAAAATGTGTGATGTAATGCTTTGTTATTGTATTAATTTATAAATTGTGGGCCGTTTTTTTTTTTTTTTTTTTTTTTTTT
>QLSR01000304.1:301327-364259 GCA_031780015.1 Citrullus colocynthis
TTTTTTTTTTTTTTTTTTTTTTTCTTCCTTTTTGCTTTGTCCATTTCATTACTCAACATCAACGTTATCATCACAATAATAACAATAATTTAGATGAAGGGGGAAAAGTAGTCATATCAACCAAGTCAAAATTAAGTTAGGTTATCAAATTCATATTTAATTAATACGTGACCATTTACTATAGTTATTTAGCCAATGTTATTCAAATGAATTAAAAACATACTAAAAAATTAATTGAAAACACTTTTTGGAATTGTAAGATTTTTTTAGTAAATGACATAAAATAGTATTGTAAACCTAAAGAGATTTAAAATTTGTTTGATTTTCCTTTTATAGGTTGGACAAAATTAAATATGCAATATATTAATTTCAATAGAATAAAATAAAATTTAGCTTAAGACGAGTTGTAATTACATTTAGAAATCATGTGCTTACCTTCATACATAGGTTTCTTATTTATTTTAAATTTACACTCCCAATTTCATTAAAGTAAACTCTAAACTTGAAAATTGGTGAAAATTAATTTCTTCTCCCTTTATCAATTTTCTATGTTTCTAAACATATACCATACCTTTATGAATGATCTAAAATGCTTTAATTTAGGCTAAGCATTTTATTGTTGAATTTTAACTTTTTTTTTTTCTTCTTTTTAATGCAATTGATTTTGTGGTTAGGTTTGAAGACTTTCTTGTGACTATGTTTGGGGCTTAATTATAAGTTAAATTTTATGTAGTTCATTAAATTGCGTCACTAGGCAATCAATTTTTTTTTTTTTAAAAAAAGATAACTAATTAATTTTACTAGTTATTTAAATTTTAAGGCTACTTTTCTTAATCAAATTATGTGTCTATTTGGAATATTTTCCAAATGTTTAAAATAAGTTTGGTTGTTTTCAAATATAGCGAAATGAGGAAAATTATTTACAGATATAGAAAAATTTCACTGTCTATTAGCGATAGACCGCGATAGACAATGAAAATTTTTTATATTTGTAAATAGTTTGATGTCTTTTCCATTAATAATAATTTTTCAAATATTTTTATTTTTCTTTTTTCCATTCGAACTTAAACATATATCAAACAAAACAATACGTTTTCAAAAATAATTATAAAATTATTAAAATGACGTATTAGTTATATGTAGCACACATCAGTCTTTTTTTTTCGCTATTATTACAATTTTGTTTTTCAATCTCATCAATCAATTCTCTTTATCTCCAACAAAAAATCCGACAACATCCCCTCTCAAAGCTGAAGAAGAAATCTTTGTATTCTAAACAAAAATCCCTTTTTCTTATGCATTATAATTATTTTTCATCTCGTTTTTCTCCTTCCAAAAATAGTTTTATGCTTTTGTGAAGACTTTATGTTTCATTTAATTGTAAACGTGTTATATATCTTTGTATTTTGGAAGTAATTTATTCTTTATTTTCCATGAATTAGAAAGTTACCAAATTATCGAAAATAATACTTTAAAATTTTTAATAATTTACTCCTTCAATAATTTTATGAAACAATTTAGTTTATATATTTTTAAATTTTAATAATTTAATATATGCCTTAAAATTTTTCATTTAAAGATTAAATTTTAAGTATGAATGATGACTCAGCGACATTTTTAACAAAATTACTACTTATTGTTTGTTTTTATAAACATGATTGATCCATAGCTTATTATTTTTTCAATTTATCTATATAGAAAATAAAATTTTTTTTAAAAAAAATCTCTCATAGATCTATAACCATCCCTTTTCATTATAAAAATTAAATTGTTACAAATTTCAAAATATAGAAATAAGTTATAACATACTAAAACTTATGAACTAAATAGTTACAATTTAAAAAATATAAAGATTATATCGTTATTACAATATAATCTAAAATTTAGAAACTAAATTGCTACTTTTTTACGAAAAATTGGGACTAAAACTGTTTTCATAAACCACAGAGAGAACGAAGAAAACAAAAGACGATGAAGGATTAATAGTATGTAAATGTATGGAATAACTAGTGAAAAAAATACATATTTTAAACCAACCCAAATATCTTTTTAAACAAAAAGTGTTTTTTTTTTTTTTCTTTCCCATAAGTGTCTCTGTAGAAATTTCTTAATGTAGCTTATGGAATGATTTTTAATTTTTTTTTCTGTTAGAAAAAACACAAATAGATAGAATAAGACTTTGAAAAACTTAATTTAAAGTCATAAACAATACCACTCGTTTAACTTATTAATTATTATAAAACTACACATAAGAAAGATACTAATTCTAAAAATAAGTTTAAATAAACATAATTTACATGTAATAACTTTTCTTTAAAATCAGGAACTTAAATTTCCACACGTCACTTATTATATTAAAATAAAATATATTTTAAAAATTTATTGTTAAATATTGTGTTAAATTAGATCAATTTATAAAAATATTAATAAATTTATCTTCTTTTACACATTTATGTACTGCATACAACATTACAACTATGCCATGGCACAAAAATCTCATTGATGCGAATGAGTTTTGTGTCCACCCTTAATCTCTTTAATTAATTAGTTTAAATGAACACTAATATTGTTAAATTAATTTGTCATAAATAATTATATATCTATCCACATTTGTACTTATCTAATTAAGTTCTTATGTGGCTAAAACAGTACACAAATCAATGCCATCAAATGAAGAGAAGTGATTGATCAACCTTCTTTATTGCCTTACATATAATCATAATGTTCTAATAGTACTTCAACATTAAATAAATCATATTTGTGACGTTATATGATGTGATCTCAAGTATTTAATTTCCTCAAAAGTTTAATTTTTATATTGCACTTATTGTTATTATTATTATTTTCATTTAAAAAGTCCACAACTGCGGTTGACTAATTATTAAACTAAGAATATGGACTTAATAGGGTTAGGAATTAATTTTAATCACATCTAAGATTTAAAATGTCGTTGTAGATAAAAATATCAAAATTTTACAACAATAGGAAAAAAATAGATAAAACTACTGATAAAAAGTCAATGCATTACATATTTCTAGAAAAATTATAAATAAATATTTATAATTTTTAAATAAGTTAACATGTTTAATATTTATATGACATTTATTTTATTGATATTTTGTTGCTTATTTTGTTATGCTTCGTAGGTTTTTCTACGATATAATGGAAATGTCAATTCATTATTCATGTTGATGGCGAACCTTTTAAAATGTGAAAATATTGAGATGTAAAAATTTGATATTGTTTATGCTCATATCTCATTAAACTATTAATTCTTTTAATACGAGAATAATTAATTGTTAAGACACTATATAACCGAACTTTAGATCATATGTCAATTTCTTTCTTTTCTTTGAAGGTTAGTGATTTGAATCTTCAAATAAGTGCCGATTTTTATACAACATTAAGTAATTTATATATGTACTAAAAAAAGTACCTTATATATATTTTTCAATTAAATTCATATAAAAACACGATAAGCAAAAATTTTAAAGATTAGACACCGTTGGAATAATAGTTGTCGGCCTATATTTTAATTTTGTGCTCTTTTTACTTTTCACTAACAAAAATAAACATAATATTGATCTATAAGTTATACAACTATCAAATTATAGGAAGTCACACAAATATACATAAATGGGTTAGCTACTAAACTATTTATATCATATGTTATAAAATTTTAAAGGTCAAACAATTATGTTATTAAATTAGTTGGAATCTCGGGATAAAAAAAAACAGTATAATAAATTAGAAAAAAGAAAAAGAAGACACATATTTAATTAAAAGTAAATAAAAGAATTCCAAAAAAAGGAAGAGGGAATTTAGAGAGATAATTATATGGTTTGAAATTAGAATATATAGTTGTCTTGTCATATGAAAATACATAGAATTTCAACATGATGGCTACATGAGTAATAAGTCTACGAGGGTGGAGCAATGGGTTAGTGACACGTGTAACTTAAAGGATTTTAGAAAAAAACTCAAAAGAGAAAAGAATCTAAGAATCACTATGCATTGATTGATTGGCTTAGTGAGGAAATGAGACTCAATAAAACAATGGGATCTCTAAATTCTCTCAATTGTATGACCCAACTCGAAATTTAAAAAAAATAATAATAATAATAATAAAAATTCAATCTTTATTCCCCCTACCATGCTTTGTTGCTTTTCAAAAGTTTATTATGTTTCTTTTTCTCCTTTTATTTTCAAACTTGATATAATTTTTTTTATAAAATAAAAAAGTTTTTTTTTTTTTAATTTTTTAATTTTTTACATTTGCAAGCTTTTCGCATCCAATCACAGTAAATGTTGAACTTAATGTATAATGAAGAGTCTTGATCATTGCCCTACTGTCTTCAATTTTACAAATTTTGGCAACTCCTTTTACGCCCTTTTAAATCACATCCATGCCACTTTTCAAATTCAAGTATTGAAATATCAAAATAAATTTCGGATAAACCAAATTTTTCATTTTCAATAATTAAAAAAAAAACACTGCACGAGTCAATACAATTGGGGTCATCCTATTCATTGTTAAGAATATACTTTATTTATTTATATATATATATCAAGAATAGTAAGCTAAAATGTGGATTCATACAAGTATCTTGAAATTGTAAAGACGACATATATAATTTAATAATTTTAAAGCTTGACAATATAAAGTTTGAGTTTTACATATCATTTCCTCATTCTTTTTTTTTTTTTTTTCTCTCTCTCTCTCTCTCCCTTGAAGGTAGACCAAATTCTTATTCTAATGTTATTGTGTAATTTCTATAATAGAATTGTCACATGTGTCAAAGAAGGGGAAAAAAAAGTTACTTTTAATGTATCTAATTGTCTAATAAATTTATTTGTCTCAATTCTATACAATCGCTATTTGAAATCTTTTTGGTGATTTTGTCTTTGTAGATGAGAGGTTTTCTATTTCAAACAAAGATAGCAATCGCTTTTGTCTCTTAAAAGAACTTTATTATTATTATTATTTGAAACACATTAAACAAATTTGAAATAAAAGGGAGAAAGAGAGAGAATGTGGGTGGTCATATATATGTGTTCACATTATCACATGTGTGTGACATTTACATCAAAATTCACAAAAAGTATATAATAATTTGCATATATTTGTAAAGAAATAAAATAAAAATATTAATGGCCAAAATTAGTTTAACTCAATGGTAATTGGTACGACCTTCATCTCTTAAAACTAAAGGTTCAATCTTTGTGTTAACTTCTCAGGAGAATAATAATAAGTGAGTGTTTGATAAATTTTAATTAAATGATAGGGACAACAGCAAAATAACTTCTAAAAAATAGAGAAAATTAAATTCAAACTAAAATTAAGGAATAAAAAAACAAAAATTTAAATTTACTAATGACTTGAGATGAACAAATATGGAAATCAATTAAAACTATTACATTCATAGAATACAATAAATTCAATACAACCATGACTATAGCTAAAAAAAAAAAAAATTCAACTAGTTAAAAAATATATTATCGATTTAAAAATTATAGGTTGGAATCAATACTTCTACTCATTTAACTAAATAATCAAAAGCAAAGCAATCATAGTTTTTAATAAACAATTGACATAAGTAACCAAAATGTAAAAAATAATTGGTAAAGCAATATCAATAACTGAAATAACCAAATGAATTTTAAAATAGCAAATGGAGAAAGGTGTACAGTATCTAAGACACAATAGCAAAAATCCTCTCATCTCTTACAAGAATAAATTTTGTTATTTATTATTATTATTATTATTATTATCATGACTTTTTTAAAAATATAATATGAATTTTATGAATGGCAGAATAATGAGAGAGCATGTGAAAAAGCCAAACTCCTCTTACTTTGAAGCAAAAGTGAAATTCTTTTTGAAGGGGAAAAAAGAAATAAATAAATAAAAAAAAAAAGAAACAACTTTTTGCAAATTCTGAATACTTAACCCTACATTCTCACTAATCAACACAAAAGGTGGAGAGAGAATTCAAAACACTAACCCTTTTTTTTCCCTTTATATACTTTTTATATATTTACAAATGTTGGAGCCAACTTATATATAATTCGATTTCAATGTTATGAGCATATTGATTTTATTATCACCATGAGTCTAGTGTAAAAGAAAAAAAAGATAAAAGCGAAATTAATTTAGATTGTCGTCTATTTATTAAATTTCTTTTAATTACAACCAAACTTAGTAGGTCAAATAATATCGTAGATGGGAGATTAATGGAAGTATGTCAAAACTCACTAAAAACAAATGAAAAATGTTTTAATAGTACTATCGTAGATATTAATTCCTCTCCATTTATTTTATAAATTTTTCTTTATTAATATTTTGTAAAACTAACTAATAATGTTCGATGAAACTATCAATTAACGGAGTAGTATCTATACTTATTGGGAAAAAATGTAAACTAGTGGAGGAACATAATAATAATAATAATAATAATAAATAAATAAATAAATAAATAAATAAATAAAGTTGATTGAACCATCTCTCTGTCTGTGAATCATTAGAGAGAGAAAGGGTAAATATAAATTTTAAAATAAAATAATAATAGTGGTGGGGGCATCTTTTAATAACGACAAGAGAAAAAAAAAAACTTAATATATATATATTTAACATATGAACAAATTAAAATACCTTTTTAATTGTGATTTAAAGTTTTTTTTTTTTTTTTTTTGGCTCTATCTCCTTACACTATATTTTTGAGTTATGGTTTTGTCTCTTAAGAAACTAAATTCTAAAGAAACAAAATGTGAAGAACAATTGTTGATTTGGAGATATCTTGTGATTTTGTTTGATTGAATATAATAGGATTTGATTTCCAAGTTTAGGTTTGGGTTTTTAATTACTTTTTTCCATATATTTTCTATTTATTTATTTTTGCTCAATATTCAAGTCTAACAAGTACTAAGTTGAGTAAATGGATGATTCAATTTGAAGTCTTGTTTAATTTATTGTTGGAATTTTAGTATTATTTCGTTTACTAATTAATTATTTGAGAAATTTAGTTAAATACCATGACCTTTATTCCCCTTCTAAATTTATTTTTTTCTTTTCCAAAATTAGCACGGAGGTTAAGTATTCTCTTAATACTTTTGATAAAATTTTAAAGGGTTCTTTTAAAATATAGCAAAACAAACCAAAATATTTATAAATATAGTAAAAGTTCACTGTTTATTTACGATAGATCGCGATTATGACACAAATAGTAACCTATCGCTGTCTAGACTGTGTATTTTGCTATCAATTGTAAATATTTTCAGCAATTTTGCCATTTAAGATAATTTCTCAAATTTAAACTCTGTACTATACTTGAAAATTATGTCTTTTATGCAAAGGCTTCATATATCATATTATTGAATCGTTATTTTGTAAGTTAAAATATTGTTTTGGTTCATATACTTTAAATTTTATTTCATTTTTAGTTCACAAATTTTTAATGTCTAAATTTAGTATATATACTTTCAACAAAGCCTAAAAATAATTCTTAGTTAAAATTTTGGAACCGATCATCTATAGATTATGAAAACTATATTCACATTATGTTTTATACTGCAAGAAAATTATTCTTACCCATTTTGATAAAATTCTCTAAAAAGGAGTAATTTTGAGAATTTATTGGGAGTTGAATGACTAAATTTAAATATTTTAAAATACAAACTGAAAATTAGAAAGAAACCCAATGATGAAAAATGATATTTTAATCATATTTGGTAATTATTGTGTGTTTAAATAATTAATTAAACTTTTTTACAGAATCCATGGAAATATATATTTAGACTATTCTAATAAAAATTATAAAGGAGAATCTAGGTAAAATTAACTAAAAATCTTCAGAAGAATACTACCTTTTTAAAATATGGGAGAAAATGTAATCATGGTACAATAGAGCCAATAAAAGAATTTCTAAAAGAAAAGAACACCAATCAAAGAAGAATTGGATTATTTTAATGCATGAATAATTGTAAAAATATTTATTCAATAGTACTTGAATGAAATTAATTTAATGAATCAGTGAAGTAGTTGAGGGTTTTTTNAAAAAAATCAATTTGATAAAATCGAAAGTTTAGAATAAAAAATTACCAGTATTTCTAAGTCCGAGTAGAAAGAAATTTCATTTTAACATTTCGATTCATTCTTAAATTTTTGTTTAATTTGATGGAGAAAAAAACATGTATATTACTATATACAAATAGGATACTCATACATATTAAACTATACGGACTAAATTGTTATTTATTAAAGATTTAAGGATTAAATTGTTACAAGTTTGAAAAGATGGATATTAAATTATTACTTTAACGGAAATTAAGAGAATTAAAAGTATTGATTGACCCAATTAAAATAATAATAATAATACAACATTTTAGATTCAACTTCCACACTTTGCAATGATTCATAGTTTTAAAAACAAATTATTTCATATGCATAAACACAGAAAAAGAAAGGAATTGAAAGACAGACTAGATTCTAAAAATAAGAAAATAAATAAATAAGGCAAGTTATGAATCAGTTTTAAAAAGAAATTAATTGAATGATTTGAAAATATTAGGATTAAATTGTATTTTAAAACATTTGTTTAGAAATTTATAATTTCCTTTGCATAATAATAATAATAATTTAATAACACGAAAATAAAAAAACTAAAAAACATGAACAACATCATTGTGGAGACAAAGTTGATATAAAAAACATAAAATATATTTGTGTATATATAAATTAAAAAAAATCATATCATTATTATTAATATTATAATTTGAAGATGAGAGTATGGTGGGACATCATTTTTAAAATATACAATTTTTAATAAAAGGAGATACGTAATCTTTAAAAATAAAAATATAAAACCATTGGGGCCCACACCATCGTGGTTGTCACTCTCATCACCGCCTGATTTCAATATGTGCCAAGGGCCCGGCGGCGCGTTTCCCTCACGCGCTCCACTCTAAACTTCTTTGTTTTTTCTTCTCTTCTTTCAAGTTTGTTGGTCTTAATGAGTACTAACCTTAAAATAATATTTGAGTATCTTTACTCGAAATTTTGTTCAATATTACTAATAAAATTTTAAATGTCTAATTTTAATATATAAATTTTAAGTTTAATATTTCATAGTTAATTTTTTAATCAAAATTGGTTAAATAATAATAATAATAATTTTTATGCAAGAAAAATATGTTTAAAAACATCATAACAAAAATCTTAATATATAATTTTTTTAAAAAATTCAACCGTCAATAAATTGGTATGGGAACTATGAAAAGACAATCTACTTGGTAATATCTCTTTCTAAATACTTTTACGATTGTAGAGAAACTCCCTACACTATACCTATATGGATTGATCAAAATTAAACTAGCTTCAAATTATCGTAACCAAAATAGTAAATTAACCTAAATTTAATTTGTATAAGAATTTGTAAGAGATTTTAAAAGAGTGGGGCAGCGGCGCGTTTATCTCACGCGCTCCACTCCAAACTATTTTTTTTTTCTTTTTTCTCTTCTTTCAATTCTGCCTTGTTCTAGACTCGAGAATGAGCTGAAAAAACTTTTTTTTTCCTTTTTTTTTTTTTCTCTCTTTGTTTTAAACTTTTCTTTTGGGTAAAAAATAAAAAAGAAAGAAAAAAGAGTGTCAGAGGTTTGGGGCAAGTGAACGTGCGCTATTTGAACCACAGATCTGGATCCACTCTGAAGCATCAATCAAACAAACCCTCTCTTTCTCCCTCTCTCTTTGAGGGATTGATTTTTTTTTTTTTTTTTTTGAATTCAAAGGAGAGAGAAAGTTAGAGAGAGAGAGAGAGTGAAAGAGAAAGCTCAGCTTCAGAAAACAATGGCAGAGTAGCAGCAGCAGCAGCAGAAGAAAGAAACAGAGATGCAGGTTTTCCTTTTGAACACCCAAATCATACTTCTCTTCTTCTTCTTCTTCTTCTTCTTCTTCAAAAACTAAAACCCATTTCAACTAAAGGCGGTGCTTTGGCTTTTATTGTTTTAAAGAAAAAAAAAATTAAACTCTGACCATTACAGAGTGCTTCATCATCAAAGTTTTCAACTTTCTTCTTCTTCTTTCATGGGTAATTAAAAAGATTACATTTCTCTTACTGTTTCTTCTTCTTCTTCTTTTTCTTCTTCTTCTTCTTCTTCTTTTCAAGGGGTTCCCCTTTGATGAAGGCAAGCTCTTATCTTTTCTTTTCTTTTCATCTAACCCACACGAGAATACCTTCTTGTGACACCAAACTTCCTCTTTTAACCCTTCTTTTTTTTTTTTGTTCTTTTTCCTTTGCTCAAACTTCCCTTTTCTTTACCTCTTTTTTGGGTATGTTGTTTCAGGAACAAGCTTTTTGACAGAAAAGTAAAGAGAATAAGAGAGTGAAGTGAAGCTACGCCAACTCTAATCCCATCTCATCTCTTTGATCTCGACAACTTTGGTAGGTGAAACGTTGAGAAAACAAAGAAACAAAGTTTAGAAAAACAAGTATTACTTGTAAAAGATTTCACTTTTGTCTCCGAAACCAGCAAAAACAGAGGGAACAATCTTCCTTCCTCTTATTAGTTGGTGGGTCTCAAACTTTTCTTTCTCTTCCCTCCATGGATTCTTATGAAGCTTCAAGAATTGTGTTCTCTAGAATCCAGAATTTGGACCCTGAAAATGCTTCTAAAATCATGGGCCTACTTCTTATTCAAGACCACGGAGAAAAAGAGATGATTAGATTGGCTTTTGGCCCTGAAGCTCTCCTTCACTCTGTAATTCTTAAGGCTAGGAAGGATTTGAGTCTTCCAGCGGTTAACTCGCCGTCGACTCCTTCGACGCCGAGTTCTTCGCCTTCTCCGTTTGCTCTTTCGACGAATCCTATTGCTATTTCGAGGCAGAGTTCTTCTTCTTCTTCTCGGTTGGGGATTAGTCTTCCTCCTTCACTCACAATTCCCAGCCCTTCTTCTTCTAGTTCTGTTTCTTGGGCTGCTGGTTTTTCATCTGAGCTTCAAAATTCTGATGATCATTTGATTAGTCCTGGGAATTTACAACTTGGGTCGTCTTGTTTTGGTGCTGGAGGAGCTCCGGCGAGTGATATGATCGAT
Organism: Citrullus colocynthis; assembly: GCA_031780015.1. Classification (NCBI taxonomy): domain Eukaryota; kingdom Viridiplantae; phylum Streptophyta; class Magnoliopsida; order Cucurbitales; family Cucurbitaceae; genus Citrullus; species Citrullus colocynthis. Next base: position 312,413 of record QLSR01000304.1, read on the forward strand.
GAATTTCAGCTTCAGGACCAGCTTTCCTTCCTCAACGATGGCTCTCCAACAATCGGTGTTAAAAATTCCGACTTGTTTTTCCCGCCGGCGGACTTGTCGTCGAGTCCCACCGGTGGAGGATTTGGGTCTTATGGCGGAGATGCCACTTGGGGTGGAGGGCCGGTCCATCGCCGGAGCTGCTCTGTGAACGACGCGTGTTTGGGAACGGAGGATTTGAATTGTGGGTTGGGTTGGAAGCCTTGTCTTTACTACGCTAGAGGGTTTTGTAAGAATGGAACGAGTTGCCGGTTTCTCCACGGTGGTCTTGGGGACACCGACGGTAGCGCCGCCGTCGGCTCGCCGAGTAAGATCGAGATGATGGAGCAGTGTCATGAACTTCTCAGATCCAAATCCTCTGCTCAACAGCGCCTCGCCGCCGCTTCTCAGCTTATAGCTTCTGCTAATTCCTTCCCTTACTCTCCAAAATCCATCAACTTCCTTCTCCAACAGCAACAAAACGATTCCCAGAGGTATAAGCTTTTCATGTTTTGAAGAATGTCATGTGATTTATGGAAAAAAAAAAAAGAAAAAATCCTCATCTCTTCAACTATGTTTTCAGAGCTGCCGCAGCCGCCGCCGCCGCCTTAATGATGGGGGAAGATCTGCACAAATTTGGCCGGTCCAGTCGGCTAGAGCGAAACGAGTTCTCGTTGAACGGCGGCGCCGGTATCATCAATCCAGCTTCAAGACAGATCTACTTGACTTTCCCAGCTGATAGCACTTTCAAAGAAGAAGATGTGTCAAATTATTTCAGGTTTCTCTTCACAAACCCAATTCTTCATTTCATTTCTTCTTGTTCTTGTTCTTCTTCCATTTCTGAAATTTGTTGTGTTTTTTTTTTTTTTTTGTCAGCATGTACGGTCCAGTTCAAGATGTGAGAATCCCATATCAACAGAAGAGAATGTTTGGGTTTGTTACTTTTGTTTATCCTGAAACAGTGAAGCTCATTTTGGCTAAAGGAAATCCCCATTTTGTTTGTGATGCTCGTGTTCTTGTTAAACCTTACAAGGAGAAAGGCAAAGTCCCAGACAAGTACAGGCACTCTCTCTTTCACTCTGTTTTCTACTCAGTTTCTTTCCTTTTTAGAGTTTGTTTGTGATAATCTTAGATTCTGTTCTAACAGGAAGCAGCAACAAATCGATAGAGATTTCTCCCCTTGTGGAACTCCAACTGGTTTAGATTCCAGAGAGCTTTATGATCATCTTCAACTCGGGTCAAGAATGTTTTATAATTCCCACCAAGATCTGCTATGGCGAAGGAAATTGGAAGAACAACAAGCTGATCTACAAACACTTGATCTTCAAAGTCGACGCCTTTTGAATCTGCAGCTTCTTGATGTGAAGAAGAATCAGCTCCCTCACCACCACCACCACCACCGTGCTCTTTCCACCGGCAGCCCGATTCCTTCCCCGACGCATTCTCCAAACCCGTTCACTCAAAATCTCATCTTCCCCACCATTCGTAGTACTAGCAGTAGCAGCACCTCAGATATCTTGAGAGGTGAAATTCGTAATCCATCACCATTGATGAATCTCATCTCAACTTGTGTTTAAGCTCAACTCCAAAATCCCAACTTTTGTTTGTTTTGCCTGCAGAGAATGGCACTACCCCTGTGCGGACGCCACTGCCTGTTTCGATCATGCCGTCGTCATTGACCGATATCCCACGGCAGCCATCGCCAGTTGATAACGGAACCTCAGCGACAATTGCTCAAGGTGGGAATGACAAGGAGAGATCTCAGATTGATGACAGTGATTTACATGAATGGTAAAAACACAATTGATAGTAATTTTTTTCATCTTAAGATTCTTCTTTTAGTCAAAGATTTTGTTGTAATATGTGTAATAATGGATATTGCAGTTTTGAACATAATCTCCCTGATAGTCCCTTTGCATCTCCTGCAAAAGCCACCGGCGAGTATGCGACCAACTTCTCCGACATAACAGCTGTCGGGGAAGCAGCAAACGACTCCGACGACGCATCGTCGTCCATTCTCACATCAACTTCCTCTCTGGAAGTAGCAACATCTTTCAAATCCTACAATTGCCAGATGCCAAGGTCAGTATCAATACAAACTTGAAACAAACAAACAAACGTACAAAAGTGTTCCTTGAAATACAAACAATAATCAATCTACTACAGGTTCCCGTCCAGCCACGGTGCGATCGGAATGTACGCGGGGACGGGTGGGCCGACATGTCCAGTGGGAATTTAGCATCCAAAGCAGCAGCAGGTACTGTTTGTTGAATGATTTCCCCATTGAAAAAAAAAAGGCAAATTGGGGTGTTTGAAAAAAGAAAAGGCTTAATTTTAACAATCATGTTTGGTCAATTCCAGGAAGGAAATAAATATAGAAAAAGAAAAGAAGAAAAAAGGTAAAAAAAAGAAAGTGATTAACCAAAACAGAGGAGTACCATATGAAAACAATATCTATAGAGAATCAGCAGAAGAGCAGAAGCAGTAGCTCCACAAAGGCTCCATCATCAACAGTACAAAGAAAAGAAAAAGAAGCATACAAAAAAGAGGAAAAAGTGGGGTTACCCATTTTTTTTTTCTTTTTCTTCTTTGTTGTTAATTATTGTTGTAGTAGAAGAGCAGTAGAAAACAACCCATCTTCTATCTCTTTAGTGTTAAAAAAATTTGAATTTACAGGTTAAAGTAAAAAAAAAAAAAAAGTGTTTTTTTGATAAAGGGGAAATGTTTTTTTTTTAAAAAATTTTTTTTTTTTAAAATTTATTTATTTTTTTTTTAGTATTAGTGCTTTTTTAAACAATCTATTTTATATTTCTTTAGTGTTAAAAAAATTTGAATTTACAGGTTAAAGTAAAAAAAAAAAAAAAGTGTTTTTTTGATAAAGGGGAAATGTTTTTTTTTTAAAAAATTTTTTTTTTTTAAAATTTATTTATTTTTTTTTTAGTATTAGTGCTTTTTTAAACAATCTATTTTATATTTCTTTAGTGTTAAAAAAATTTGAATTTACAGGTTAAAGTAAAAAAAAAAAAAAAGTGTTTTTTTGATAAAGGGGAAATGTTTTTTTTTTAAAAAATTTTTTTTTTTTAAAATTTATTTATTTTTTTTTTAGTATTAGTGCTTTTTTAAACAATCTATTTTATATTTCTTTAGTGTTAAAAAAATTTGAATTTACAGGTTAAAGTAAAAAAAAAAAAAAAGAACACACAGAAAGAAAGAAGGTTTTTTTTTTTTTTTGGTTATTTTTTTTCCACAGAGTACTTAAAATGTGTAGTAGTAAGGAAAAATATGGTAGGGGATGAGGAGGAAGAAGAAGATGGTGATGATGGGAGTGGGGGACTGTAATATTCAATTTTAAATTTGATTTTCTCTGATACTTTTCTTATGTTGTTTATTGTCGCCCATGAATCCAAAAGTTTAAGCGATAGTAGTTCTTTCAAGTAATAATTATTTAATTTCTTAACCACTATTTTAGTTTGTTATTTACATTTTGAAAAATCAAGTCGAGTTTTGAAAATTAATATGGTGTATAATATTGTATTCTAAAAATTTGTTGTCCTTGGAATTTGATTAACAATTTAAGAAAGGTGATAAGAAAATGAGAGGAATTAAACATGAATTCCAAAGACACGAAACAAAAAGTCTACTATTAATTAAAGTGTTGTGGCTAATGTGTTTAAATATAAGTTTAAAGATGAAACAAAGAACAAACCAACTATCCTTCACCTTTTCTTTGCAAATTAATTATGGGAGGATAATGGTTAAGAAAAACATTTTTACAGATCAAAGAATAGCCTATATTAATGTCAAAGCTCAAATAACATATGTAAATTTCAAATAGAAATGTGACAAAAATGAGAAAAAGTTTGAACTTTAAAAAGTATATATATATAATTTTTTTATTTTTATTTGTAAGAATTCAATTTGATGGGAAGGTTGTCATTAAGCTAAAAAAGCTCCTTTAAAATTTCTCTAAAATTTTAATTTAATGTTTAGTAAGTTGTTACCAATTCATCACTCAAGTTGTGTTAATTGTGTTTTAGGCTATAAATTTATCAAATGCATTGATTTCAAACTAAACTTTGAAAGTTAACTTCCTATTTAATAATTATTTGATTTTTTAATATGAAGTTTAGAAATTGCTATTTTCACCTATTGTTTCTTTATTTTATTGTCTAATTTCTACATGTATTCACAAAATATAAGTCGAGTTTTGAAAATTATGAAAAAAAAAATTAAAATATTTATTTAAGAATATGGGTAGTTAAGAACGTGTAGTAGGAAAAGAAACAAAGGGGCTGTTTGTGGAGTTAGAATGTAATAGGATTACTGGGAATTAGAGAAGTATTGGAATGCGTGAGCACTTAAATAATAAACGAAAATGAAATCGCGAACTATGGAAATGGTGAGAAATAGGATTGGGTTGAAAAGTATCGGAATGGAATCACTTTTGTATTACAAATTGGGCCCAAAACGCTCAATCCAAATATTCATTTTGGATTACATTACATTAGTCATATTACGGTTCCCTAAACACCCCCAAAGTTTGAAAAATAAAAAATATAAAAGAGTAATAAGCGAGACTTAAAAAGAATAATTTGTAATAACTTTGTTATGGTACTTCAAATTTGGATAAGGATTCAAATATTTCTTTTTAAAAATTATTTTAAATAATATAAATATTATAATAAAGAAAGAAAAAAATACCTTTATAGTCCATCAGTCTTGGATTTTATTTCTATTTAGTCCCTAGGTTTTAAAATGTTACACATTTAGTCTCTAAGTTTTGAGTTTAATTTCAATTTGATCCTTAGGTTTCAAAATATTACAATTTCACTCTTGCCATTTGAGTTTTGGTTTAATTTGATCCATAGATTTCAAGATTTACATTTTTAACCTTGATTTTTCACTAGATACTCATTTTTCATCTTTAGTTTTAATGTATGTTAATAAATTTTAAATAATTAACTTAATTATAACTAATTAAGTTTAACTATTTTTCATCACTTTTAAAATAAGATTTAAAATTTTCACTTCACAATTATTTTAAATCAATTTATAGACATTGATGTCAATAATTGAAACTGAATTTTGAACGAAAAATTCACGTTAAAAATATAAAATCTTAAAATATAGAGATCAAATTAAAATTAAAATCGAAACTTAAAGACTAAATGTGTAACATTTTCAAACTTAACGACCAAATAGAAATTTAGGAAATAAATTATGAAATTTTAAAAAAATACAATTCTTAAAGAAAAAATCATTACCCAATAAAGTTAACTTTTTTTTTTTTTTTGGTTTTTGCATGTGTGGGAGAAGAGTGAGATAAAGATTTCAACTTTTCTTTTTCTTTTCTTTTTATAAATATTATTATTATTATTATTATTATTTGAGTGGTTATAGATGGCATGATGGAGAGAGAGAGAGAAAATAAAGGAATTGGGAAAATCACATGGGTTGATTGGAGTGGGAAAATGCCAGGTTGTGATGTAGGACCCACCCACCCATGTCACATGGGCATTCTAAACCCTCTCTCTCTCTTCTGTCTATATACATGCAATGCAATGCAATTTTTTTTTTTTCAAAAAATGATAAAAATTACAAAAAAAAAAAAACATTTTAAAGTATGGTGGTAGTTGTAATTTACGCTCAAACTTTCAATTGTAAAAGTGTTCAAATTGAATTTTTAAGTTTACAATAATTATAGAAATTGGACCCACAAATGATAAAAATTGAACTCTTAAGTTCATACAAATGTTACAATTTATACAATTATATAAGTTTAAAGGTCCAATTTGACCAAATCTTAGCACTTGAAAAAATTTCGAGGGCTCAAATTTTAAAATTGAAAGTTTAAGAGTATAGTTGCAACTGCCACCATACATTAAGGGCAACTTTTGCAATTTGTCCAAAAAAGCTTTAATTTTTTTTAAAAAATAAAGGGCAAGTTGCAAAAACCACCCATAAAGTATCACAATAGTTGTAATTATATATCCCCTTAAACTTTCAAGTTTAAAAATTGAGTCCTTAATCTTATATCAAGTGTTAAAATTGGACCATCGAACTTAAGTAATTGTATAAAGTTGAGAGTTCAATTTTTATTATTTGTGGGTTCAATTTCTACAATTATTGTAAGCTTGAGAGGCTCAATTTTAATACTTCTTGAAATTTAGGAGCCTGGTTTTTACAATTGAAAGTTTGATAGTGTAATTGCAACTACCACCGTACTTAAGGGATAGTTTTTGCAATTTTCCCAAATATAAAATATTAAGATATCAAATATTTTAAGTTTTGTTCCACTTTAATTCATCTATTTTCAAATATCTAAATTTAGTCCATGTAATTTTAATAAATAGTAAAAATAATTATTTTGAAAATGTTCTCTAAAAGATAAAAATTTCTTCTATCAATCTCGATAATACTTAATTGTTAGGATTGTTTTTAAAATTTTGTCATTTAAAATAATTATCTTAATAGTTATTGTTTAACAAATTCTGGTAGAATTTAACTTATAGTCATAAATTTCAAAATTTATTGAACGTAATATAAATAAAAGGAAATTGAAAAGTATGTGGATGAGAATAATATTTTGCTTTCAAAATTATTGGGGGTTGTTATTATTTAATTTTTGCCTTTTTTAAATTTTTTTTTTTTAACATGGACCCTTCATTCTTTTTTCCACTTGCCTTTTTCCCCCTTAAAATATAACATATTCACACACGTATGACAAAACTGCACGGTTTCTGAGATTCTTTATATATATATATATATATATATCTCTTAAATTTGTAGTTTTTTTTAAAAGAAAATATAATTTTAAAGATACATCGAAGAAGAGTTTTCATTATCTGAAATTGAAATTTTCGTTGGGGACGTTCCTTTTGTTAGAACGTACTTAATGTTATATATTTTTGTTACATTTTTTTTTTTTAGAGACGAACAAATTTACTCTTTAACATCATTTCAAGATTGTTATTTGATTTAGAAATATATATTTTCTGGATGACATTCTCTCCCTCCGACTTGTTTAGGAGGCTTGAGAGAGTTTGTCGTGGTGTTGTGTGATTAATTGTCTCTACCTAATAAAATGTATGTGTTATTTTGATATTTATTCTTTGAAATGTGTGGGTTAAATTACTATTTTAGTCTTCAAACTTTTAAATTTTTAGTCTCAATTTCCACGATTTCGCAAAAAAAATAATGGATATAATAAAGACCTTCATTGAAGAGAGATAGAAGGAGAAAAAACACAACTTGAATTCGTTTTCAAAATTTTTAGTAAGGTACATAAAGAATATTAATTTTTGAAAAATAATTTAGAGGAGTTAACATAAGCTAGCAATATAGACCACGACAAAATGAGCTTTATTCAACAATATTTACACGACCTTCTTAGATGAGAGGCTTCTCTTTCATTTTCATAATTGTAGCAATTAAAAAAACAGAAACTATTTGTAACATAACATAAATTATATTTAAAACTATCCTTGGTGACTTTTTTTTTTAAAAAAAAATACACAAACATGTTGGCTCTAGTGGCTCAAATAGTGTTGAAAAGAAAACAATGCAAATAAGTGATAAGTTGTTATTTTTATTTTTATAATTTTTATTATGGTCTGAATATAAATAATTTTAACTTTTTTGACTAGATATCACTTGTCTGATCATATATATGCAACTGGCCCACAAGATAGACATCGCAATATATAATTGTTATTTTTTAAAACTATCTTCACAATTTTAGTGTATCCAAAAGACCTTTTAAATTACTGTTCTGCATCGTATTGTGGGGGAGAAATATTTAAAAAAAAAAAAAAAAAAATTGAAGTGAAAGAAATTCGGACTTTCATCTATTTAATTTTTTAATTTAAAAAAAATTATAAGGAGTTCTATTAAATATTAAATTCAATTTTATATTTGATGTATCTTTTAACTTTCAAAAGTTTTAATTATGTCAAAGACGTATAAGATGAAAATTGAAAGTTGATGAACCTCTAGACATTTTTAAAGTTTAGAGACTTGTTAGTTATAAAATTGAAAATTCGAAAACTTATTAAATACTTTTTAAAAGCACAAGACTTTTGTAGACACAAATTTAAAATTTTGTGAACTAAAATTATAATTAAAAAAAAAAAAGCAAGCATATACTCAGTAGGAAATAATAAGGTTAAAATGCAATTTTAATCTTTTTAGTCGATGGTAATTTCAATAAATCTTAAATTTTTAAGGTCAATTTTATAAAAAAAATGATTAAATAATAATAATAATTTTCATACTATCATGTAAATATTGTTTGCACGATGTTTTTGGAGAAATGTGTTTTCTAGAGTTGAACTTGTGTTTATGTTGATTTATGCGGATGTGGTTTGATCTCTACTACTTGATCGATCATTCAATTCTCTCTCAACTGATTGCGTACCCTTGATTTGAGGAAGTGGAGCACGCAATTGTTCTTGAAGTTGAAGTTTTAGAAGATTGTTTATATCTTTAAGAGACTTGTGTCTTCAAGGAGTACTCAGCTTCAAGTAGGGGTGTGCAAAAGCCCAAAAAAAAACCATCGAACCGGCTAGTTCAGTCATTTTAAGAATAAGGAATTGATGGTTCACTGAAGAACAGAACCAAGTGGTTCGGTTTGGTCCTCGATTCAATACTCGGTTCATTATCCTAAAAAATCGTAAAAAACCGAACCGAACCTATAGTATATATATATATATATATATTAATTTTTATATCATAGCCCAATACTTCTCCCTCTCCACTCTCAACTCAGCGCAAAATTTTATCAGCCAACTCAACTTAAAAAAAAAAAAAAAAAAGATTTTTAAGAAAAAAAGAAACCTTAATTGGGTAATCCATACTCGATTCTCCATGGTCTCCTCTTCTCTCGACCGTCTCGTTGACGATTCTCATTTATTAGAATTATTTAGCTTTTAATCCTTAGGATTTTGATGAAAATTGCATACATTTAGTTATTTTTATAGAAAAATCAAGTTTAAATATAGCAAATAATTCATAGATGGCATGTTAAATCTTAAATATAAAAAAAGAGTGAATTTGGCAAGATTTTTTTAAAAATTTTTAATTTGGTATATTTTTGCAAAAAATTCGTTGAAACCAAAATAGCTACAACATTCTAGAAAAAAATTTGCTACAACAATCAACCATAGCAGAAAATTTATTATAGATTCGATCTGAAATTTAGGGATTCTCTTCTCCAATTTTGCAAATTAGGGCAATTCATGGCCAACTCATCTTCAGCAACCACCACTACCACCTCTTGGGATCTATAAAAAGGCTCCAAAAGTTTTCCCTTCGTCAATCCATTCTTCATCCATCCTTCCTCCAACACATAAAAAAATGATGCACTTTTATTTACTATTTTTCCTCTCTTTTTCTTGAACTTCAGAGCCGCTATGTTGGTATTGATCCGTTTATTTGAAAGTTTGGAGCTGTGACATCTTGATTCATCTTGAAAAAGCTTGAATCAAGATAGATCAAGGCTAGTGAGCAACTATTTCTTCAAGTCTTAGTTTCTTGCCTTGTTATTTCACTATTTTAATTCCAATTTTAGTTTGAGTTGTATTTTTTTGTTTATGCAAATTTAATTTTCTAGCAACTTAGTATATGTATGTTAATTCTAATTTATGTCAATTTATCTAATAAACTGTTCTTAGTTTGAGTTTATTTTGTTCTTTTATTGTTCTTTTCTTCCTATTCTTTTAGTTTTAGTAGTTTGATTTTAACTTCTTAATTTCATTTCTCTCTTGCTAATCGATCCAATCCTATTCGAAAATTAGGATTGTAATAGCTTGGATTTCCTTGAACAAGGAGGAGCAAGTAGATTGAAGGAAGACAAGACGTTCCTTGTGTATTTATTTCTTTTCAATTTTTGATTAGGTATTTTCATTTAGATCTAATTGTTTCTTATTTAGTTTACTATGAATTGCCTTCCATCTAATTTTTTTGTTCTTTAATTCTTCAATCATGAGCTAAACTTTTTGTTGGGATTCAAATATGTGGATGCCTTAAAAGAAAGTAGTAAAAGCCTAAATAGAGTAACTTGGCTCAATTCATTGTTTGGTTTGCTTTTATTGATTTTAATTTCAATACTCTTTGTTTAGCTTGATCACCTAGATTATTATACTAAAATTGAATCTAATACAAAAACGAAATTTAGTTTTCATAAAAGCGATTTAGGAAACGAGCCTAGAAATAAGACTTTGTTTTTTATCCAAGACATAAAGCAAACCCTTTAGAACCAAATGATTGTATTTTTAATTATCTAAGTCCACACTAGCCATAGAAATATAGGTTTGATGACTTAGATTTCTAAAGACATTTCTTAGAAAATCGAATAGGTGTTGAATCTGGTTCATCAAGCAATGAAATTGAGTCAAGTTAAAAGTTTCCATACTAGGCCGAATTTACTCTCAAAAGGAGTATGAACATGTGTGAATCCCTATTTATTCACATTTGTTTGACAATTTAATTTTTCTACTAAAAATCCCAAATCATTTTTTTTGTTACTATACTGCAATTTTGAGATTTTTTTTTTTTTTTTTTTTTTTTTTTTTTTTTTTTTTTTTTTGTTGTTGTTGTCATTTAGGATTTTATTGAAAAATCGTTCTCCTAGGAGACGATTTGGAATACTTCCGATCTTTTCGACAGTGTGCACTTGCACTAGACTAGAGTTCTTTCTTAAAAAAGTTTTTCGATTTAGTCAAAGCAAATTCAGTCGACCACTCCTTCTCGGCCTCTCCACTCTTAGTCTTCTCCTCTCCATGCCGCTGGCCGTAGTTTGCTTCTTCTGGTTTAAATCTCCATTCTTCTCTAACTTTTAAGTTCTATCTTCCATTTTCTGGTTTGGATTTGGTGTCAAAGAATTTTTTTTTCTCTAAAATATTCTATTTTCTCACTTTTTTTTTCTCTAAAATATCAAAGAAAGGAAATAAAAAAATAATAATTATAAAAAGAAAATTAAAGTATTGTCTTTGTTTTGTTTGGGATAGCCATAGAAAAAAAAAAAAAAACTGTTGGCCGTGTGAGTAGAATCCATGGAAATTGGAAAGGGAAGAAAAATTAATTAAAGCGGGAAAGAAAATGGGAAATTTTAAAGGGTTTTATTATATGTTATATGTTTTTGTTAGAGAGGAAAAAAAACTGAACCATCGGTTAAAAACCGAGCCGAACTAACTTGAATCGAATTAGGTTGGTTTGTTTCAAGAACCAAAATCGATGGAAATCGGTTTTTGACGGTCTTTCTTCATTGTGAATCGATCACTTTGGTTCGGTTTGTGGTTCAGCCCAAAATCGAACCGAATCGTGCATACCCCTAGCTTGGACTTTTCTAATTGTTGGAAAAATTCTCTCTAGGCTCTTTGTAATGTAAAATTTATAACTCTTCAAATGAAAGTAGAGTTCTTAGATGGGGTTGGTTGGTACATGCACCTGACCCTTGAGCCCAATTAATTAGATCTTGGGCTTGGTTGACCTTTGAATCAAATTAAGCTTATTTTTTAACTCAATTAGACTTGGACCTAAATATTAATATCAAATTGGATCAAAATATTTTACTTGATTCAACGGCCACGACAAAAATGGCATCATCGAGATTTTCCAAGTTATGTGTTCAATTTCAATTTGGGACATGTGTCCAATTTTAATTAGTCTAAAATTTGATGATTTGTAATTTCGTCATTAATTTAGAAAATGGAGTGAATTTGTAATTATTGTAAAATTTCTCATTCAACAAATATATTTTCAAAACATAGATTGAATGTTAATCCATGCTAATTTATTTTCTCGAAAAGAGAGTCAAGAACAAAACTAATAGCATGGGCTGAAACTTGAGATTTTGAGATTTATTCAAAGTATAGAGACGAACTTTAGATAATGAAAAATATAGGGATTAAAAAAAATAAAACCTAAATTATAGAAAATAAGATGATGTTTTAACCAATTAAAACTTGGATAAGTAGTGACAACTGGTTGAGTCATTGATGTAATTTGATTAGGAAGAAGAGAGTGTATGAGAGAGATAGAGAGAGATTATAAGACCATCTTTAGTTACCATTTCGTTTTTTGTTTTTAATTTTTGAAAATTAAGCATATTTCCTCTATATTTATTAAAATTTGCATCTTTCTTAAATACAATGGTGGAATTCTTAACCAAATTGTAAAAATTTGGTACTATTGTAAAAAAAAAAAAACAAAATTTTAAAAGTTACTTTTTTAGTTTTCATAATTTAGTTTGGTTTTTTATATCATTGGTAAAAATTAGACAATAAAAGAAGATATTTAAAGGTGGAAGTAGCATCCATAGGATAATTTTAAAAAATGAAACCTATTTTGTTTTTTATTCAGATTTTGTGGGATTTTATTTTTTCTGTTCTTAATTATGTTTTTGTTCAATTTAGTAGAGTTTAATAAAGTTTACTTATGTAAAAATAAGGCCGAAGGTTTGTTTATCCGCTATCAATTATTTGAAGTTTAATTTGTAATATTTTGTTGAGACCATTTAAAATTATATAAATGTGATTTTTTTTTTTTTAATTTAGAGAAATATGACTAAGTTTTAGGAGGAGATGTATCTATAATTTAAGAGTTAAAACAATTATCATTTGATCGACTAATCTTATTAATTATCTCAAGACCTATGAAGTAAGTTGAAAAATTGACTCACCTTAAATATGTCTTGTGTTGTACTAATTTAAGTATTGCGAATACAATATATAATAAATGATCCTTTGATGCTTTCTCTTGAAAAATAAACTTGTATTGAGGACTTTGCAACTTGTTTTGAACGTGGATTTATCTCGAGGACAACAATGAAAACAATTAATGTGAACCCAATGAGTTTACATTATCTCCTTAAGAAAGGTTTATTCACTTTGCCCAAAAATGTTATAAACAATCAAATTAATATAACCTATGAATGCAACACGCCCACCACAAAATTTGAATGTAAAAAAAGACTGAGAATTGAGGAACCATTCTCTATGTTATTATAAACTGTTTGTGACAAATCGAATATCACTTAAAAAAAACTATTTTATGAAATGGTGTGGTTTTATGAATAGAAAAAAACACAATTAATTTATTCATATTTTTCAACAATTTTAACTTTGAATTTTGAAATTGTTTAAAACAATGCAAGGCATCTTTTGTTAAAATGAAAAAGGAGAAGTGAGGCGAAAATGAAATGTAAAATAAATAAAATATTTCGGACATTATATTTAACCTTTGGAGAATTGTTTTGAAACTATCATTTTCTTTAATATAGAAAAACATGCGTACTGTTTTTTTAAAACGTTTTTTCTTTGAAAAAAAATCTTAACATTTTCAAAATCATTTTTAATTTTTTTTTTAAAAAACTTATGAATATCAAACATATTCGTTTTCAAAAAAACAAAAACTAATTGCCTATCAAAAAGTCCTTAAACTTTCAATTTTATGTATATTAATTTCTAAATTTTAAAATGTGTTAGATAAATGCTCAAACATTTAATTTTGTATTCTATAGATCCCTAATTTTTAAAATTTTGTATAGAACTATTTGACCTATTTCTTAACTTTACGTTTCTACTGAACCCGAAATTAAAATTTTAGGATTTTATTAGACATGAAGTTCAATTTTATATCTAATAGATCAAATATCAATTATTTTTTATAAAAAAAAAGTGAATATATTAGCTAGAGTCCTATTAGAAACAAAAATTGAAAGTTTAGAGACCTACACACAATTTATAATTTATGGACTTATTAGATACAAAATTGAAGGTTCAAATTCCTATTGAACACGTTTGAGAGTTCAAAGACCAAATAGACACAAACTTTTGAATTTGGGAATTAAACTTATAATTTAAATATTTTTTCCTTTTTAAGTTTATCAAAATTCAATACATAGGCTTAACATTTTAGCATGTGGTTAGTTACTTTTTCAACCTCTTTGTGTCATTTTAGTTTTCTGGTTCAATTCATGCTTTAATCTATCATGGATTGTTATATAGTTAAACTCATAATTAAATTATAATATCATTAATACAATCCTAATACAACACACAAAAGTAATATATGAATTTACCTATCAATTTGGCAACATCGGTTTTTCTATCAACAATTAAAATAATGAACTAAAATTGTCAAAACATATGAATCAAGATAAAAGTATATGAACTTATGTATCATAAATCAACTCGATTAAGACTACTATTGTGACTGACACAAAAGTTTCAAGAACATAACAAAAGGAATTATTAGATAGCAAAAATTCAAAGAACTCAGCCACCATCCTAAGTCGATAAAGACATTTTATAAACGAATTAAAAATTGTGTGATGGTACATTAACTCACAAATATGAGTGATTTCAAATACAACCTTGGATGGATAAAAAGAAATTGAAATAATAATGATAAAGTAGCTAGAAGGATAAAGTTTAAGCAAAGTTGAAGTAGGAGTTTGAATATTTTAGGTTGCAATCTTGGTGCTCAAATAATCACTAAAGTTCATTGATTTGATGGAAAAAATTACAATTTGATTGCCGGGAGAAATTTGTGTCTTAAGTATAATTATTATTGTACTAAGAATCCATGTTTTAATTATTATGATAAGTAAGATTTGAGATTATGAGTGCAAAATAATCTCTTATGCATTGAATTTAATAAAATAATTACACTCGTGCATATGATCAAGATTGTTTCTTTCTAGGTGTTTTGTTTTTTAGTGGAATTTTTTTTTTGTTTTTCTAAAAATAATTAAAATAGTTCCATTTTTTAAAAATAAATAATTTCTTAACTTATAAATGTCAAAGTGAGTCTAACTCAATAATATTGTCATAACTTCTAATCCTCAAAAGTTAGAGGTTCAATCTCTTATCTCGTAGTTGTTGTACTTACTTTGTGATTACTAACACACTCATAGTTCTAACGTTTATGAACTTTATAAAAAATATCTCATAAGTCTATGTGTCATATTCAATATTTTTTAAAACAAAGGTTAATATTAATAATACATGTACACATACACACTTTGAATTCAATGATATGTGGGATCAAAGGATTTGACTCTATGATCTTTCGATCGAAATTATAAGTCGTAAGGTATATGCTCATAATATATCAAGAAGATGGATAGTTGAGAAGCCAATGTTACAAAAAAGTAAAATTAAGTAAACATAATTTTACTTAAACGAAAAGGTAATTGTTTTAAATAACAAAATTGTTAAAAATATTTTCAAATATAGCAAATTGGTGATATTTTGCTATATTTGTAAATAAGTTATGTCGTTTTTACTATAGTTGAAAACAACCCTACAAAAAAGTTTAAAAAAAAAAAAAAGTGTGGTTAAATTAAAGTTTTTTTTTTTTCTTTAACAAATATTAAAGAAGAATTGGATAAGAAAATTAAAATACATAAAAAAATAGCTATAAATTACACTATTACGAGTTGTCTATATTTAATTCAAGAATAAAGATAAAATTAGTAGTGTTCCAAATTAAAATCATTATTAAACATACTCTTTTATGCTTTGTCATAATTGCATTAATCCCTTCAATTTACTACAACCTCGAATTATTGAACTACTCTTCCCTTGAATTGCTATCTCATTATTCAATATACTTGAAAATGACGATATTCACACTGGTTGTCTATAATTGTTGGACACTTTTACATAAATCTTTTTATACCCCATATTATTAACACACTACTATTTTAGTAGAGCCCTTTGAAAATTTTGGCAAATTAATGTTTTTTATAATTGTTAATCTTCAGCTAGTTTTGGGATAATCTTGGACCAAATTGCTATATACACCGTTTATTTTTTATTCTTTTTCCTAAACATGCAATATTTGTTAAATTATATAATTTTAGACGAAAATAATATTTTCATCTCCATACGTTCGCTCTCGTTGTATTTTAGTCTTTTTCATTTTTAAATTTCTAGATTTAGAATTTTTATATTTTTAATAAATTTTAAAATTAATCTTTATGTAGTTTTGAAGTTAATAATAATAATAATAATAATAATAATAATAATAATAATAATAATAATAATTTCTCAATTTTATGGGTCTGGATCATCAGGTAGGTTAGGAAATGTATTGGACACATAAATAAAAATAAAAGTTAGTATATTACACACTTTTTAAAGGTGAAAGACAAAAACATCCCTTAGAAATTTTGAAGAATAGATGTATTATTTATTAAATCAACCAAAAATTTCAAAATTAAATTAATTAATCTATAAACTTTCAAATTTGAGTCTATTTTGGTATTTGGACTTTCTAAATTATAAATTTTGTTATTAAACTTTCAAATTTTAAAAATTTACAAGTAAACATAAAATTAAAATAAAATTTATGTTAAACTAATCAATTAAATTTTAAAAAGTTTATAATGTTTTCAGTATTTATTAGACACCAAATTTGAAGCGGTAAGAAATAAAATTTAAATTTCTCCTGAAAAGGGATAGAGTGACACGTGTCACCATCAATGGAATCTAGAGACTGAAGAGGCCTTCTCCCGCGAATTTCTACCGCCAGAAGTTGTCGAGGAATCTCCGATTTTGAATGCAGAGTTCCCGGTGGCCTCGTCGGCGACGGCGAATTTTCGCCGTTCAGGTCTTCTTCTCCGACTATGCTCCTTCTTCCTCTTGCTTTTTTGCCAGGTATTTTCTTAAATTTGCCTCGTTTCTCTTTATTCTGATCTGAATAAGATTTAATCATTACTCCTTTTATGATTTTACGTCAATGCCAGTTCTCACTCTTTCTTCTTCGCGTCTATCTGGAGGTTTTGCATTCTAAATGGTTCATGTATCGTTTTCCCCCATTTTCTGGTGTTATTATTACTCTAGTGAACTTCAACGATTGAAATTCAAGAGATCTATGTTGGGCGGATGATGTTTGATTAACGAAAATTTTGAAAATGTAGACGGTGTATTTCTATCGGGTAGCTGCTGAGAGTGGTTAATTGAATTTGCAAAACCTTGTGGGAGCGAATTTTGTTGGTGAAGTCTTGGAGGCAATGCTATTCTCTCCAATACTTATTTAAATGTGGGTCTGATATGTAGTTAGGTTATATGGATTGACCCTTCGTAAGTTGCATTCACAATCCCATTAACATACCTTACTTGCAGTATCTAATTTTTCTGTTAGAGAGGGATGAGTAAAAAGGAGGATAAGCTTTTCTTATTGTTATGAAGTTGACAATTAAGGAATACAAAAAGCGTAAAGAATAGAGAATCGACACATAGGGGCAGGGGAAGAACAATTTTATGAGAGAGAATGTTACAAATTACATAACCAATTGGTGCCCTAGGTTTAGAGAGTTTATTATAGTGCACTTCTTTAAGCCCTATGGTCATACACGTAAATAACCATAAATAATCAAATAATGCCAAACACAGATTCTACTTTGGTTTTGGGCACCAGGGCGCACTGCCCCCGGTCAGCAGCAAGACCCCATACTAGGTTGTTCGAAGTGCCAGATAATAAATTCAAGGCATTCCAACACTTATTTATATGCCGGACATGTTTCTCTAATAATTACGTGTTTACTGTTGACTACGTTCTCACTTGCAGTATCTAGCTTTCTTACTAATGCATGTTTCATTATTATATGGATACATGTAAAAGTCTTTGTTGACATGCTAAATATGTCAGATATTTTAAGTAGGTTGTGGGATGGAAGTTAAATTAGGGGATTCACCTGTTGGATCTGGATCTAAATACTGCAGGAATCCAATTTCTCAAGTTAATTATTTTATTGTCTCTCTGGATATTGTCTATGGTTTGTATAGCTTAATTCTTGAGGTCAAAAGATCTAATTGAAAAATGAAAGATGGTTGGAGGTAATATGTATTTTCCCCTTAAAACAATGTTAATCTGCACCTCGATCAGATTAGTAAGTGGGTTTTGTATGTTTTCTCATCAGGCCCTTCTTGGATCCCAATTCTTAGTACAAGGTGGATCAGGTTCTTTGAACTCACTGCAGTTTGATTTTGGATCAGTAACCGTTCAGAGGATGAGATATACGTCATGGTCGGTATTGTGCTTCTCTGAGGGGAAGAACAAGTCATGACTACACGGAGGTAAATGATGGAGAAAGGTAATGTGCATTTTCTACTATATTGAGTACATAACTTTTTTCTATAATTAATATTCTCTGTCAATGGTCGCCAAAAGGTAGTGGTGAAAGATATTAGAGACAATAAAAGTTATTATTGCTCCTTTTTTATTTTTGAATTCAGGGAAGACATCAGAATCGAGTAACTGCTTGTCTGTGGTCTACATGACATCTAGTATGAACAGACACACTGATACTTCTATGAACAATGATAATTTACTCCTTGGCCTAATCCTTATTGCTACTGGTTATATTTGGTGAGGCTTGAGAGAGAAAGTGTGTCTTAAGAAATTTAGATGAAGGAAGATTGCAGTTATAGATATTATAGGGTAATTTTAAAAGGTGAAAGAAAAAAAATTCAATCGGTCCTTACTTGTTCCAACTGTAGTTTGACTAAGAAATGAAGAAGCATAGAAACAAGTTCGTTAGTAGAAACTTGTTCTGCTATAAGATTGGCATTTTCGAACTCAAATAAGCTTGTAAAAACAAGGTGATTTTGCAACTTGCAGCTCTGCTGACTTTTACCTATTTTTTGGTCTTTTTCCGGTGTTGGCAGCCAGAAAACCCAAGTAAATTCTCAGGCTCTAATTCCAAGTGTAGTTAATAAATTTTTGTGCTGGAATTGCTAGCATTAGTCTAGCTTAGGCTGCTGATGAAGTTTCTTTTTACTTTCTCCATCATGAAGTTTCAGGACACACTGGAAATGAAGATATAACCATCGAACTATTTCCATTCTGAAGAAGGTTAGACATTTAGCAATTTGAAGTTTGTGACGTCTGAAGATTGAAGAACTTGTCTATCTTGCCTCTTTGACCAAAACATTCAAATAACTCTTCTCACTGTAGGGAACGGTTTTAAGTTTGTGATGAAATCTGAGTAATGGATGTTTGGCAGGACATCTTGAACTTTGTGGAGTTTTACTCTTACATCCTCTATCAGCCACAATCAAGCCTCCTTTGTCCCTAGATTAGAACAGAACTGCTCCAGAAGAAATTTGGTAAGTTCTGCCATACTTAGAGAGGGTCTCTTTTTCTAGTTTTCTACTTTTGCAGGGCCACATATGCGACTGTGAGAGTTGAGGTCCTTGGACCCTGATTCTAATACCATGTGTGTGCTAGTATAGGAGCCACAAAGCAGGGAATGTTTGAAGTTTTTTTTTTATACTGACTATCCGGACCCTACGACATTTTTTTAAGAACTAACCCTATGACATTTGGTTGTCATGATAGAGCATTAATATCTTTAGGTAGGTAGCATCTGGGATTTGCGCCATGAATAAAAAGTCTATTGACAAGATGATAACTTTATTGTTGTTTCCATGAATTAAAGCGTTTGACATCGAAATAGAAATACTATCAACAAAAACATCAATCTCTGTGGATATAGATTCTAATAATAATTGATAATGAGCATTTTAACTCATTTAAGAAGTGTGAAATACTTATTCATTAAGTCAAATAATTCCACGAGTTTCTTGATTTATTTATTATTATTTTTTAAATTCTCTATAAAATTGAGATCAAAAGTGAATCTGTATTTAAAACCTTAACTGAACCCACAAGGTTGTAACCTCAAAATATATTCTTAACTTGTCCCCAATTCATGGGGTGAACCAGGAAGGTTTGAATTATAATCAGGGAACTCATAA
This sequence comes from Citrullus colocynthis, assembly GCA_031780015.1. Classification (NCBI taxonomy): domain Eukaryota; kingdom Viridiplantae; phylum Streptophyta; class Magnoliopsida; order Cucurbitales; family Cucurbitaceae; genus Citrullus; species Citrullus colocynthis. Next base: position 332,197 of record QLSR01000304.1, read on the forward strand.
CAAATACATAATTTATTTAGTTTTAATTTTGGATGAAGAGAATTAAGAATACATAAATAACTAATAAGCATGCAAAGGATGCAAAAAAGTTGAGGTTTAGGGGCATGAAGTGGGGTGAAGTGGGGGGAAAATTGCAAGAACGTATCTGAGGCTCTACCAGTATACCAAGAGATATCAAGAAACGTATATGCCCTACCAATATACCAAAAGATATCAAAAGATCTGGAAATCCAAAGTAAAGCATTAATATGACCAAAGCAGCAAAGCTCTATAGTACTCTTAAATTGTTCATCGAAGAATCTTTCATGCCATTCCAGCCAAATCCCACAATGGAACACCAGCTTGCTAATTCAAACTTTATTGTGGAAGGTATGGGAAAAACTATTTCATTCTTTAGGTTCTTACAATGTTGGTTAAAGGGGACTCCTGCCAGAGCAGTGGAAGATTTTGAACCCCAATTATGATGAGAAGAGCAGTGGAGAAATACATGGTCTTGATCTATAGATGTCTCCTTGCAAACAACACCCAAAAAGAGGGAAGATTAGACCCAGGAAATCAGAAAGCAAAAAGGAAACTGTGAATGGTCCCAGTATAATTGGAAGTCCAAACCTTATTATCGTTAACCTAAGGGTTAATGTCATGCCTAGAATAAAAGTTAGTTGGGATGGTAACTCATTAAAGCTCCTCATTGTCTTCATTGGTTAAAAACTGAAGGGATATAAAATTTTCAAAATTAAGATAATTATTATAGATTACAATCTACATGAAAAGAAATGTAAATAACAAAAAGGAAAATCAAAATCAAAATCAAAATTAAAGGAGTTCATTGAGTTTCCTATTCAGGGAAGACGAAGAAAATTATAATGACTTTATACTAAAACCAATGGTGGTTTATCATTATATTGTGGGTGCTGTGAAACTATGACTAAATTTGACAATATTTCCAACCATAAATTCCAAAAACATTTTCAAATTTCATGGTTTCTAAATACCATTGTCGCTATTGTTTTTTTCATAAATATCTTCACACAGAAAAAGGAAGAAGCACAGTAAGGCTTAGGAATTAGGATCATAGTTAAATAGCCTCTAAAAGGGAGAAACATGGTCAAGAGAGTGTGCTATGGAAAGAAGCATGGATACAAATGCGAGACACGAACACAACATGACATGGAAACAGCTACACGTCATTTTTATACCAAAAGTAAATTCAAAGTAAATGGCTTGATGCATTTATATGCTTAAAAATGAGTTTGATGTATTTCACACACAATTTATTATTAACATATTATTGTCATATGTGTCTTTTTATTATACTTAGCAATGTTCTATGTATATCTAACACATCTGGTGCACTAATAAGTGTCTGATATGTGTCTAGCGAGTGTCAGAGTATTCAATTGTCCGACAAGTGCAGAAACTCTAGTCAAACTAAAGTGTCTATGCTTCTTAGGCTCCACCCCTATATATTGTTGATACTAAATGCTAGTCATTGGAGGCTTTGAGGATTTTCATGTGCAAATGAAGAATCTGATACGAATGGTATTAGGAATTAATTAGAGTATTAAACGCATGTTAGCAATTAGTTAAGGAGTTTGTTAGGGAAGTTTGGTTATAAGTACAATGAGAAGGGAAGGAGGAAGATAGGCAATATTTTGTGGAATGAATTAGGGCTTGAGAGTATTCTCAAGAATGGGAGGGTCTAAGTACCTCACACACTTGATTTATCTTGTAATTTCGTAACTATTTTTCATTCAATATATTTGGGTCCTATCAATTTGGTATCTGAGACAGGTTAGTACATTGGTAGATATATGGTCTAAAGAAGCTGCCCGCCTACTTTGGATGGGGATCCCTCCGACAATGTGGCAGCTATTTCTTATAGCTCCTTTCTCGGGAAAAAAAAAATGATTGAATGCATTTTCCAAATTAATGACTGGATGCAAAGGAACTCATGCTTGTATCTTAGTCTGCTGAGTAGTGTTTTTGAGGACTTGGAAGAAGAGGTGAGCAACCATTTTTTGTGTGTTATTCTTGGACTCGTGCTATCTGTAGAGCATGGTCAGAAATCTTTAAATCTGTTATGGTCTGTTGTTTCTAAGGAGAGTTAAAAAATACGTTGGTGTTATTGATTGGAAGGAGTGATTTTAAAATGAGACTAAAGTTTATAAATTCATTTTGATAGCTGTGATTATGCCAGAGATTTCAGATTTGGATGAAAATAAATAGGGCGACTTTTGAAGATAAAAGGGATGGTTCAAGAAGAGTTGAAGTTTAATTATATTTATAATTTCCTAATGTTCTTAAAAAATCTGGGGAACTTCTGTAACTGTGCCTTAAATTTTGAAAAACTAAACTGTAGGGTTTTCATATAATCTTCTTTTTGCTGGATTTGGACTATTGGTACCTTTAATATAGTATTTTTCTCTGTTATTAGAAAGTTTGAAAGGACCAAATGATTAGAAGAAGATCAAACATAGTTCAAATTTGTTAATAAGTTTGTACAATCTGTTTAAAAGCCATCCTTTCAGAGCGAATCATTATTTCATCAGAGTCAAGTTTGTGGAAACCATTTGTAGGATGTACTGGCATCTCGTCTTATGTTGACCATCTAATTATGATGAACCATATGGAGTAGTCTTTTCTTATTGGAGAATTCTAATCATTCAATGCACCAGATAATTGGTTAACCATGTAGCGTTAGTCTCTGTCATGTTGGGTGCCTGTTCTCAAGGGGTGGTAGTTTAATTGTGATTGCTGCTTCATTTTATCACAGCACTAGCAGGTTAATGGTTTCAACTATTAGAGGCCTTTAGTCTGATCCCTGAATCATTGTATGCTGGGACCATGGAAGGACCATGACATATTTTCCTGAAGATTAGGACAGTGATTATGCACGTCCTGTGTGACATAGGTAATAAGTAACCCCACAGTTCCAACTGATATGTCCCATATTTCATCAGCTTCCTTACAATTTTTTTTTTTCCCCTGGTCGGCTGTCTTACGGGTTCTTTCTTTTTCTTGATGTTGATTGAATAGGTAGCTTCAGAAAAATGGAAGAGTATGTAATTATGTAGCCTTATAAGAAGGATAGTGAATAGGAAGCTCAGTTATAAATACAAGGACCATCTCCTCAACTTTGGAAGTTATAAATGGATGGTTGGTGTCAACCCTCAGGTCCTCACAGTTCTTGAGATGGATGGTTGGTGTATATTAGATTAACCATTTAGAAAAATCCTCTTACATTATGGCATGTTAGCCATTGAGATTCAGCACTGCAATTCCCTTGCATGGCCTTTATTTCTTACGGGGATTAGATCAATATGTAAAAAGCTTCCTCAACATGTTTAGAGATTTACTGGAGCAGCTTCTTTTTAATCGATCAATCTAGTCCTCCATTCCTTCTTTTGCACTTTTCTATAGTCAAGAATAGTGCCTCATACATAAACAAAGATTAATAACTTGTTAGATTTGAAGAAGAAAAAAAAAGTTGTTTATGTGGAACTATTTGTGAACACATGCACCTATTTGATTGTTCATACTTCAAAGGCTAACAGATAAATCTTGCGCCAGCTAAAGAAGAATATTAATAACTAATAAGTCACGTTGGCGACCCTGAAACTGCAGCTGGGGTGACAAACAAGATCAAGCTCATCAACTTGTCAAAATAAAAAACAAAGGATGGCAACAAACTCTTTGTATGAAGGAGCCAGAGATGCAGTGAAAAAACCCTTTTCAAAACTGCGTTTACATCCCTTTTCAGGCCTTTATGATCTATATATTGTCGAGAAGAGTAAAGATTGCATTCTACCAGATGGTCTTTAGCTTTTTCTGGGAAGAAGGAATAAGAGGCAAACAACATGACATAAGCAACTCGTCTATCGAGAAAAGAACTCTACAGAAACTAAACACCTCTAAGCTCCTCTCCCAGTTTCTGGCAAACAAACAATGGATAGTGTTATGGGTGAAGTCAGTTGTACTTGTCATGGGCCATTGCCATGTGGGGCGTTCTTGAAGTGACACCTGGACTGACAAGCAGCAGATCTCCCTACAGGCTACAAGGCTGTTTGAGGAATAGATCCAAGCCCCAAAAAGGAGGACAGCTTATTAAGCTCAATAAGAACCGTGCTGAGGCAGGTGCCCCTCCTCTCCTTACTTCCTGTTGATTCCTTGTATGGTACTGAAGAATGTGTGAGTGAAGAAAGGTCTAAATAGAATACACTCATCCCACTAATTAGATACACGAACTACCTAGCTTAACTCAACACTACAACAATCTAAGCACTGACTTGAGCATCAAAGCATGATGGACATAGCACCACATTGGTGTTAGCTTCTCTTTTGTAGGTTTGTCACCCTTCAACTACGTGTACCTGTGATTGAAATCTCGCGTCAACATATAGATTCATTGGCATTGTCGCTGGCTTGCTGTCTTAACACTCATCTTATGGAGCTGATAGACCAAAAAAGATATCCGTTTGGTATATTGGTTTTCCTGTGAGCAGTCCATGCATTAAACTGAATTTTTGGATCTTGAGCCTCTAGACTAAATTAACAAAACCGTCGTAGAAGATTCAGCAGGCTGTTACGTGTTAAAAGTTTTTGAAGGTTTCAGCTTCTAGTGTGAGTAATAGTGATCACTTTTCCATTTTAATTAGCGAATGCCACTATTATCAGAATAGTAGTAGTGTTCTTGATGCCACTTTGCTAAGGAGGGAGTAAATATAGTTCTCAATTCATCAGCTTTCTACTAACGTGTATATGAAAGTTCAAATTTCATAGAATTAATTGAAGAAGACTGAAATGCTTATAAGTTTTATATTTGTAGTGAAGCTTCTATAGTTAATTACTCATGATGACCAATTGGTATGAATATGGAACATTTGTCTTTTGATACCCCGTCCATGCTTAAAGTACTTTTCTATATACTAATAGCAAGTGTTAGAAGTTAGAGAATGTCACCATCTTGATTCATATTGCATTGTTTATAGGAGTTCGGTTGAAGCTATATTTTTTAGCTTTTTATCAATATTTCACTTGCCTATGGCTGTTTGCGCAAGAATATGAATGCAGAGATGCCATGGGTCAATAAAAAATTACTTGCTCCTCATTAGTTTACAACGGTAAAATTTTCAATCAAGGTAGCTTCTGAACTATCCATATCTTTTAAAAAATGATAACTCACAGTGTCTTCCTGGATTTATCATAGAAATGTTGTATGATACTACAAAATTGATATATACATGAATACATCTATCAATGTTCCACTGTTCCTCGTCGCTTTCCAAATTTAGTTAATAAATCCATATTTTATTTGATACCTTTAATAAAATTTGAATTATCCTGCAGTTACCTTGTTAACCTATACACTAGGGAAAGAAGGCGCAGAATATACTAGTAAATCTACAGCCAGCAGACGGCTCCTACATTTTATGGTGGCTTCTCGTGTTAAATTAAAATGTGGGAGCCATCATGACAAGGATTTTGCCTTTTGGAATATTCTTTGACCTGGAGCAAGTATTGCCAAAGGGTCATAAGCTGTTTTTCTCTGTACATATGTTTCCCACATTGGGCCAAAATGGGCCTGCCATTCGTTCCTTGTAGTGTAATGTGGCAAATATTGTTTCGCTCCTAGATTGGCTGTTTTACAGAAATCCAGAATTCTCATGTTCTGAGTTAAGATGTATTCTAAGCTGTCGTTTCCTCTAGAAGAGGGAACTGCAGAGGTTAGAAATGCGACCAGGTAGAAAATTTCCTCCTCTGGAATAACTACAGAAGTTCTATTGTCCCACCTGAAAAGTCAGAAATACTTGAATTAACATAATACATATTGCAAGAATATTTTAGTCAGTAACTTGGTTAGATAATCCCTTACTTTGATTTGTTAACAGGATAGATTAGGACAGGACCGTTGCTTGTTTCGTTCAGGATATTGCCGAAAACCCCATCTGCAAATTTTTTTATTTTGCTTTTTGGAATAAGGAGATTCAGCCATGGGTGTGGGACTTCCCACAAGCCTTTTGACTGTAATTTGACGGCTGATACTTGAACTCTGTCGAGGAATTCCACATATGTAACTTCTGACATGAAAAGTGTTGATGGGATATAACTTAACTGAGATAATAAGCGCGTGACTTCCTGCATAGTAAAAGCATGTGCCTATGAAATCCTCCGAATCAAATATCTTTTACCATGTATTATCTGCCGTTTATTTGATTATTTTTACATAAATTAGTATGGGTACTTTACCTGATCGACAATTTTGTCCTCGTTGTGGTGAAAGTACTTTGCCAGTTCTAAGCAGTAAAGAATCTTGCCATCAGACTTGAACTGGCTAGCTTGAACTGGGTCTTGTGGATTGAATGATGATCTCCAATTATTCAAAAGACCAGTTCTGTTTATGATAACAAATCCTTCAATGTAATCAAATGTATTTTCTGCAGATATCAAGAGCTCCTGCTCTCTGGAAAAAGTAGTGAAGTCTAAGTACAACACCCTTATCCATTTTACCTGTCAAAGATAGAATAATTGTGTTAGAAAAATCCTTTGTACTTACTCCAGGCGAAATCTTCGAAGTTGCCTTTACAAACAATAATCTTACCATTGTTGGCGCTGGTTCAAGTAGAATTTTTGCTCGTGTGATAATTCCAAACTGGCCTAATCCTCCAAGAACACTGTAAAAGAGGTCACTGTTCTGTTCCTTTGAACAGTTTACCACATCACCTTTTCCTGAATTCAGTTTCACTCCATTTGTCAGTTAACATAATGATATGCCTGGTAGCAATTAATTTCTTTTTTGATAACTTTTAGTTGTCCTTAATGACTTCATGGTTGGGTGACGAAATCGTAAGAGACCTTGGCAACTTAAAATACCACCTATGGGAGGCGATAAGAAGACAAGTCAATAGTTTGCCCTTTATCTTTTCAAGTTCTTCCCCAACTTTTGCTTACCATTCATACTGCAATTATTTACTGCATGCTTTTTACATGCCTACAGGCGCCAGAGACATACTCTTGTATATAATGGTATAATGTATATGGCAACGAACCTGTTACAACCTCCAGCTGATGAACGTTGCTGATCTGAGGGCCATGCCGAAATGCCTGTCCGCTGATCCCTGCATTGGATAAAGTACCTCCAACAGTTAGATGTAGGTAGTCTGTCCATGATTTTGGTGTTAACCCATATTTCAAGCTCTCGTGCAGGATATTTATCCATAACTCCCCTCCCGAAACATCGATGTATGTGAAGTTTCTGGTATGAACCTGCATTTGAGGGCCCTGAAGTGATTCCATGTTAATCACAACTCCTTGGTGGGCCTGTGCTTGGCCATGAAGTGAGTGGCCATGGCCTCTAGCTGCAACTGTGAGCTGTGAACGAGGTCCCATCTTCCAAATATGCTTTATAGTCATGGCGATATCAGAAACTGATGATGGATGCAATATTGCTGCAGGGTAGAATTGATATCTATTACCAAAATCTCTTGCGGCAAATTGCACTTTATCAAATTCAAAATGCCCGTTGATGGTAAGCATCTTCAGTGAAGAAGGGATGCCCGTGAAGCATAAATTCATCCTAACAGCAATAAAACTCAGGAAGAAGAGCATGAAGCTTCGAATGGAAAGCATGTTGTTTTGTCTTAGGAAGCTAACTGGTGGATTTCGTATTTTTCTTTGGGTACAAGTCTCTGAAGTTAAAGATGAAAGGAGGGGTAACATGTTTTGTTATTTCAAGGAGAAAGGCAGAAGAGGTGTTGGAGGACCTAGAAAATGCTGAACTGGAGGTGGATTTAAAGGGAGATTAAGATTATAGTGGCTGAGTCAACTAGACTTCGGTTGGGAGAATACGTATGAAGACTGCCTACTTAGGGAAAGAGTTTCGGGATTTTCCTTTTTGTTTCAATCGTTAAGAAGAGAAGACATCAGTAATATGCCAAGTTGAAGAGGAAAATCACCGGAAAGAAAGATTTCATAAATCTTTGTACTTTTTTAAAAACAGTTAAAAATCCAACCTTTTTTTCACGAAAGACAAACAGTTTAAGAACCTTTCTCTCTCCTTAACCTTGTTAAGGATTCTTTCCCATTTTTAGAAATGGAAAAAGGCATGGCCTTGGCCGGAAAAACGTATTCCTCTGCCTTATATGACTGCTGACATTAATGATGAGTTTACTCTCCAATCCTATTATTGTCGGAATTTAACATTGCGTATCTAGTTTCAGATTCAGTCAGAGAGGATACTGGCCCATGTTGATTCATTGGAGACGAAGACAGAAGGATCAGTGGGTCATCCGAGGGTCCATTCTACACGTGATATTTAACTGCCTGCATGCTTTTTAGGGAGAAGAGATATGATGGGGATTTTGTCGGGCCCCGTTCTGGGGCCACTCTTTACAGGTCAAGGAGCAAGAAGGAACGAACATGGGGCTGACAGGTTCGTGGTGGCACTCAACGCTTACTGTTCATCTATCGACTTCCACAGGTTTGAAACCCAAGTTCCCAACAATTTGACAAGTTTGAAAGATTCGATCTTTGTTTATATTGTTATCTACCATTAAAATAAAATCTCAGTGCAATTATGGCCTTTTCCCTTTCTGTTGCAATTTGTATGTGAGAACCAATGAGAATTTTACAAATTTCAGGGAAAAGCATCTTTCCCTTCTTTCCTTTATGCTGCTACATATGGAAAATTCAAAACTTTAATTCTCTGGCCCTCAAGAAAATTAGTCAATATCTACATTATGTGGCACCCGTGATGGAGTTTTTCTTTTATGATAAGCCTCATGGACAAATTGGCATGTCTTCTTCTATCTTAGATTGGCTATAGCATCGGTATCCAATCAAAATCTGCCTTATGGTTTTCTTTAACAGCCTTCCTGAATATCTAGAGTTTTCAGTGTGCTGACAACATCTATATCACCCATTCAACTTATTTGACTTGTGGCGTTACAAAAGCGAAGCTCTTTAAGGTTGTTGCAGTTTGTGGGCTTATTGGATTGAAAATGACCTGTAAGTTTTATATACAAAGGAAATATAAACAAAATCATCTTGAAAACTGCATTTGAGATAGCTTTGTGAGACTTCCTTTTTTCCCTTGCTCTTCAGAGCAAAGTCATCCCCTTTCTGAGATTATAAAATTAAGATTGTGATAATTTGGTATGGATATTGCAATCTGTTGCTTTTATCTAAATATTAAGTTTGTAGTGTGAATTCCAGACTTTACCCCAACATAATAGAGTGACCATCTGTGGTGAAAAACCTAATTGATGATTACATGTTTTCTAGAAGGAGACGGACCACCAATAAATTAATCTATTTTGACTCTTTAGCCTTAGTGGACTCTTAATTGTGTTGGAGCTCTACCTCTATGCTCCATCCCCACTTTAACACCGACGAATTAAATTACATCATGGGGCATCTCCTGTCCATCTAATGCCTGCACTTGGGGACTGCAAAAATCTCCTTTCATCTGTGTAAAGTTGTTCGATCCAATCACTCCCAACAATGCCATAACATGAAATCTTAGGTGGACCTCGTAGGATTAATTTTTTTTTTTTTTTTTCACTTGCTCTTCTAATTTTGATTGTATTCTTGTTAAATAATCCTCAACCATTGGACTAGAAACCACCTCGGTTTGAATGTCAAGCCAATTGGAATTGTATAGTTAGAGAATGAAATGGAGAATGCTAAGGTAAGAAGTTGAATAATTATCGCTAGCCGATTAATTGGGTATAGTTGGAGAAGGAAATGAAGAATTCTAAGTAAAAAGTTGAGAAATTATCGCTACCCAATCAATTGATGAGTATCTTGGCTTTTAGGGCGATGGTCGCCGCCCTTGTTATGATGTGATTCAAACTATAGAAATGGGATTAGAAGGATTGGTTGGAGAAACTTTATGAAATGTGAATTCTTATCATGTTCCCTATCTATCCCCACTTTAAATAATATTCCTCTTCAGTCATTGTTTGTTTGTCCTCTATTTTATCCTCTTTATAGCCGGAAATCTAAGGGCTATAAGAATCTCTTCCTAATCATTTTTGTCTAAACCTTCTTTTGATTATAAAATATTCGACAAATCTGGAGAGCAAAAACAAAATCTTTAATGCCAACAAAAGCAATGTAAAATATATCATTATCGTAAAAGCCAAGAAACCACACGTAGCCATTCTAAAAAAATGATGTTAACGGATAGTTACAAAATGGACTTTATTTCATGTCACTTGCCAAATGTGCAATTAGAGGCGCTGTTCACTTTGTTCTAATCATTCCCATTATGTTAGTGAGGCATCCAATCTTTGTCGTTTTGTTTATTATTTTACTGAATAATTATAATTACTTCCCGAAAGTTTGTGAAATATGCATTTTGAGGGGTCACTTTTGAGGTGTGGGAGGGGAGGCTGGGTAATGAACTGTCTCCCATTACCTGACTAATTTATTTATATATTCCTTTGTTAGTTGCCAAATTATCATTATGTCTTATTCCCAGCTTTAAACATTTGTTAAAGATCCTCCCTCTCTCTCTCTCTCTCTCTCTCTCTCTCTCTCTCTCTCTCTCTCTCTCTAAATGTGAACAAAGTTGTGGTAAATTATTATCGTGTTTTTTTATGGTTTTCTTGTCCAAGTTCACGACCGACTGTTTTTTCTTTTTTTCTCTGATCTGCAAGATCTCACTTTGCAGTGTATAGCTAGGATAGCACTCAAGTTTTGGATTTTTGGAGTTACCCCACCGCACCCAGGAATGTGAATCCGTTTTCAACAAAACTAGGTTCTTCAACTTCTTCACCTTGAGAATCATGCACATATCTGGATACCATTTTTTTGCCATTTCAGTACTTATCATTCATTTTGGACTACTTTGTCGCTTGCTTCTATTGTTTCTATGAAAAATTGAGAATCTTCAACCTGTGCATTATATTCTTTTGTACGCCCTTCCCAGGATTAGCTGATCAATCGCATATTCTGAAGATTAGACATCTTGAACCCACTTTTGTATGTCATGAAAATTTTTTAGTAATACGCGCTTGCTATAAAAGAAGCATCTAAGACATGTTTGGGATCCAAAGAATAAGAATATATTATTTGAGTTTAACTTCTATTTTGATCTCTATACTTTTGACTTTGGTTTATTTTGATATTTATATTTTCATAATGTTCATTTTTATAGTTTTAAAAAGTGACCATTTTGGTCTTTTTTATTTTTTAAAGTTTAAGGACTTAAATGAACCAAAACTAAAAGTACTTCATTTTGAAAGTATAGAGACCAAAATGAACCAAAGTTGAAAGTATAGAGACTAAAATGAACATTTTAAAAGTACAGGGATTAAAATAAACCAAAGTCCAAAGCCAAAAGTACAAGGACCGAAATGATACTTAAATTTATTATTTAATAATGTGTCAAATGCTGAATGGAAGAAGCATGTACTATTGTAGTACTAGAAATTTTTTTGTTATTCAGCCCGGTTAGATCATAGGCTTTGGCAACCAATCATATTAGTAGTTAGGCAATTGTTCCATGAGAATAGCCAAAGTATTTACAAGCTAGTTCTTCCACTTACGAGTAAAAGAAAAAAACTTAGATATTGATTTTGATTCACGAGATTTAACACTTGGGAGTGTTGAGTTTGTATTATTCAGGGTTAAGAAGCAGTTTGTTGCTTAATTATTTTAGGTTTCAGATTTGCTAAACTTATGAGTTTAACTCAGGTCACCAGAAAAGGAAGAAAGAAAAAAAAAAAAAAAAAAAAATCAGGTCACAAATTCAAACCTTTTGAAACTCACATTACGTAGCATCAACTTTTACAAATTATAAATTCCAAGAGTAAATTAAGGTTACAGAAATCTGAACAAGTATAGAGTGTATATAAATTGAAAATGACAATAACCTTCAATGGATCTCTAGTTTTGTTACAATGACCAGTGTTTTTTCAAGCTGAAACGCAATAGTCTTTTGAAACTTAGGTGCAAGGGAAAAAAAAGTGTGGTGCACTATATATAAAAGTTCTACCTAAAGAAGAGAAAAGTATGGATGACATGGGAACATGAAAAAAAAAAAACCTTAAGCACAAAGATTTTTGCCTTTAGAGTTGGTAAATTTTATTTTTTAATTAATAAATAATGGAAAAGAAAATCTAATTATTATTATTATTATTATTATTATTATTATTATTATTTAAAAATAATAAAAAAGCCCCAAAGCCTAGGCCTTTAGGACTTCACAGAAGGTGTGTGCCTAAAGCGCGGTGGTAACGCGTAGGCATGCGTCTGAAAAGGCTTTTTAAAACAATGTCAATGTATAGTAAATGTCAGCTTACATAAATTCAATCCTCTTAATTCATCCTATAACAAGCATATTATAAGAAAAACATCAAATATAATTATTTGAAAGTGACCCTTCAAACAATGAAAACCTAGAATGCAGAAAAGTAAGTGTCAATTAGCATTAGCTTAAATGCATTCGTTGTTAATCTATCCTCTTTTTTCTTTCCGCATCTTTTTATTGCTCATCAGTCTTTTTCCTTCCAGCACTAAAATTCTCTCATTTTCTAGTCAAGATCAGTACATTTTTTTTTTTTTTTCTTTTCCCTCTTTGAAACATCCATTTTGGATCTTTGGTTCAATCTTTCTGATAGCTATATTTTTGTTCTACTGCTTAATGTGGCTACACCTTTTCTTTTTCACTCATTGAAATATATGGTTTGATCTATGAACAGTCACCAAGCAAATGCATGCATCTAATAATGAGATTTTTTGCCTTTTGTTTTTGCTTTTTTCTCTGTCTTTGTGTGTTTGATTATGAAATGTAAAATGGTAGAATTTTTTTTCAAAATGGGATGGAACTGAGCTTTCACCATTGTGGTCCTTTTGCGTAAACAAGCTCAAATCTAGGACCAACTTAATGGCTGTACTAATCAAAGTGTTTCTTAATGACAAGAAAAGAGATGTTCATACTCTTTGAAAGTTCTGCCCCTTTTCTTTTTTTAAATTTGTAGTTTAGAACTTGGAATAGGTTTGTGCTTGTAGTTTTGTGAGAAGTGGTTTTTGTGGGGTTTGATGTGAAATTTAAGTTCTTAAAGTGAAAGGAATCGAAAATGCATCTTGTAGAACTTCTCCAGATGTTACAAATGTACACTATAAACTATGAAGTAATATTCAAGTGATGTTTTTTCATTAGAATAGCGACTAGCGTTACGTTTAATATTGTCCTTGTTATCTACATTGATGTGATATTATCTGTTTTAGACTCAAAGACAGCCGCATAAATTTACTTTTGTATCATTTAGTTGAAAAGCTTTATACTGTTGCGATTAGTTGATGAGGAGAATAAGTTAATTATTTGTACAATTTAGTTAATAGTAATTTAGATTAATTAGTAGTTTAGAATGAATTAGTTAATTGTCTTATTTCATTGTAAGGCTAGATAAATAGCCGCTTTAGGACTGTAATAGGGAGCTTTTGAAGGTATCATTTCTAAAATAGAACATTGTTCTTAGCCTTCGACTGGGCTCCATTGATTGGATCAAAAGGTTAGTCAACGAGCACCCCTTCATAGCAACCAAAAACTCTCTCGAAACGCACTGTTTCTCTGATTTTTTGGAAGATTTGAGAGAGCGAAACTCAAGGTCTTTTAAGGACAAAGAATGACCTTTACGGAAGTGTTTGATCTAGCCATATAATTCGATGCTTTTTTTTTTCTTTTTCTTTTTTTTTTTTTTAATGTAAAATTTACAACCTTTTACTAATTGCAACGTAAATCTCCTTGTTACTAATTGGTGAAATTATTTGTAATCCCATGTATGGACCTTTTGTATTTCTTTGGATTTCTTATTCAAATGAAAAAAAAAGAAAAATGTTTTTAGGGAGTTTCTCTCAATTTAGGGATAGATTTCTCTTGTTTGGCCATGAATTTGGCCTAATGTCTCCCCTGTTGCATCAAAAGCATTGTTTTTACTATTTTGGTGTGGGGTTTTTGTTGCACCTTTGATATGGAACTAATTTATCATTATTTAAACTGAATTAAACACATGACATTTATACTATTTACGAATATGTGTAATAATATAAACTCTATTTAAATATATGAAAGGGGTCAAATGAGTTTCTGCTGATCATTTATATAAATAATAAACAACAACTTTCAGTTAGTTTCTTCTTTCCTTGGAATATTTCTTTAATTTAGGCATATTTTATATGGCAAAAAGATTATTGATTGGTGAGATGCCTTCATTTGCTCATCTCTTATGTCGTTGTCTTTATAAGTCTTTGCAACTTTGAATGGGTAACTAAGTTGTAAGCAAATAACTTGTCCACATAGGAAAGTGATTGGGGAAAATGTCACTTGTGTATGCATGAGTCCACCTTTTATTCTTTATATATATATATATATATATATATATATATATATATATATTATGCAGCTCTTTTTTTCTTTTAAATATCTTAATTTAAAGGTGATTTAACTCATTTGAACTCTCAATTTTCTTTCAGGTCAAAAAGTCACATCCTCTCTGCCTGCATCTAAGTGGTGTATTCATTTCAAACCACAAAAGCTTGTTTGTTGAGGTAATGCCATGTGCTGCTTATATAATGAATTGGGTCGGTGTGGATCCAATTGCAAATTAGATTCTGAGTTTGAGATGATAGACTTGAATGTTGCTTGCTCAAATTGGAGTCTTGTTTTTTCAAAAATCCTTTTATTATTTGGATTAATTATGGGGGAATTTACCCGAGTTTGATACCTAACACAAACTTGTTTAGGTGCTTAATGTAGATAAATATTGTCGCTGCTTACTAGATCGAAATGTGCAAACATATTTTGAAATCACTCTTCGAGAAATCTTATTTTTGTTTGAAAATCTACATTACATATTACACAGTTGAATTGAGGTCATAGATAGTCGTAATTTTTTATTTGGTCATAACTAAGTTTGTTTGCAAATAATTTCTTTGCTTTGTGTGGTTTATATATCTATATATATTTTTTTCTAAAATTTTTGGCAAAACTAAAGTTTAATTAAACTCTACTTTTGGTTTTTAAAGTTTAGCTAATCAAAGACAATCTTAAATCGAGAGATGGAGAGAAACATAATCGAATAGTTCTATGTAACTAAATCAATACAATTTGAGAAAAATGGTAGTTTTAAAAAATTTGTCAAAACGAGTGGCTGTGAAACTATTCAAGGAAAACCATATGTCATTATTGGAATGTGTAAGTGAGATATGCATTCAAGCAAAGTTGACCAAATATTTGAATCTTGACGATGACGTTGAACGAGAAAACGGTTGACACACTTTGATCGAAGATTTGTTATCAAATACATCTGCTAATTTCCCAACTCTATAGCAATTAGAAATTCCTTTAAAAACAATCTAGTTGAGAAAAGAAAAAACCATATATAGGAGTTGTTTAATGTCTAGTCTTAGATCATTTAACTTTTTAAGGTCAAAGATCTCAAGGTTCATCACCCTTAGATCCCAAATGTGCAAAGAATATACAAAATGATTAGGCCACTCTAATTGGGTAAAATTGCAATCAGATTCAGTAATAGACAGAGAGCGAGAGGGGAAGAACAATTGAAACAAGTTTGCTTCATCTCACTAATAGACAGAGAGCGAGAGGGGGAGAACAAAAGTGGGAGAGAGAGCGAGAGAGATAAGAGTGATTGTGAATGAGGAAAGGAAGCGAGAGCGAGAGTGAGAGAGAACAATAAGAGCGAAATTTCGACTCAACCAACTCTCTTGCTTTATAAGTCTATCTATAAGTATATCTGTCTTTTCTAATCACGTAATTTAGGAACTGGGTGAGTACTTTGGACATTTTAATATCAAGAAAGTGGCCAAAAGGACCATTCCTATAACTACATACCGTTTTTTCATCTAATTTCTTTTTTATCATTTGTAGTATATCTATATTTAGATACACTGTTATTCTCCGTTTTTTTTTATTGGTTATTCATTATTAGCTCATGTTCCACCTGTTTAAAAATTATATTAAAACAATATGTCAGATATGAAACAAAATATCAACAAACACTATTACTGTGATAGACACCAATAGAGTACTATCTATCACTCTCTATTCCTACTATTTACCATTAATAATATAACAAACAAACAAGAACATCTAACCTTATTAAACTTAAAATAAGAAAAACTACAGCAAAGTTTTCTTTTTTTTTTACGTGCGGAAGAAAATATAAGACAGTGACCAAAATATTTTTTTTTTTTTAGTTTAAAAATGACAAAAGGCTTAGGAAAGCATGTGATGAAATAGAGTACTGAGTGGTTGATATTGACTTTTTATTTTGAGTAAGATATAATATGGATAAGCACTGTGGTTGTTTTAATAGTTTTGACATTTTCAGTAAAAACTCAAGAAGTGCTTAATTTGCATCTTTAACCAAAACCACAAAACTTCATTATTCTTAATTATTACCATTTTAATTATTTCCTCTTTGAAACTACAGAACAGCTCAATCAGGCTTTTATGTCAGCCATTCAATCTAATCTCAATTTGTCAAAGGGAATCTCATTAACCATTGGAAAATGTTCACAATATCCCATCTTTTTCCCCTTTAAAAAATAAAATAAAAATAAAATAAACTTAAAAATTGTTTGCAAACAAGTTTCGTTGAATGATTTTTGATACTGTAAGATGTGAAGTGATATCAATACAAGAAAAGCAATCAATTACAGTGTTTTTTTAAACTGTTGAAATTAAATTCAAACCGCGTACTACATTTTCATCTAACGCGATACTTTGTTCGATTTATAGCAACAAATGCTTTAGTCTATAACAACACTTATTTTGGTTTATAGCATTAAATGGTTTAATATGTAGCAACACTTTTATTTGTTTATAACAACAAATGTTTTTGTCTTTTACGACATCTTTTTGTTGATAGTAACAAATATTTTAGTTTATAACAACCTTTTGTGTGGTCTATGAAAATGATTAGAAGCTTCATATTGCACCGATTTTTTTCCAATACAACAATTTTGCAGTCAATTTTTTAAATTTACCTTCTTTTTTCTTTTTCCTATAATATATTGCATTACTTTTTTTAAAAAAAAAAAAAATTAAATGATATAATTAGTTATTGATGCAAAGTATGGGCTTCTAAAAATGATATCTCCAAAGTGTTTATATACTTCTGAAGTATAATAATACATAAAATTTAAATTACAAAAAGTATTCAAAATGGAAGAATGTTCAAATAAAATAGAAAGATTTACAGAATTATCATACTTCACGAAGCATTATTCCATGAATAACATAAAATCTAATAATATTCCAAAACTGCAAATTCGTATATTTTCTTTGACAAATTTAACCATGTAATACATATCTCTCTTATTACTTATAGTTCATAAGTATTTAGTAAATATCATTTTAACAAACATTTTTATATAAAAAATCATATTCCATGTTCCACATCTATTAATTGTGTATATTTGTTTAATAATTGTTATTCTATGTACTAACCAATATGGTACGTATCCACTTCTTCATTATCCTGCAAATGTTCGTAAATATTAATGACATTTTATGACTAATGAAAGATGTATTAAACAAAATATACTTTGACCAATACCATTCATTGTTCAGGTATCTCTCTTCCAATATCAGGTTGATGAAAATCATCATGCACAACAATTAACATCCTTACTCTGTCTTGCTTATTTTGTTCCACATCTTGTGGCATAACGATTGAAGAGGAACAAAATCCTCACAAATGTTTCCAAATAGACGTTTGTAAAATGGTTCTCCAGTAGGGATCCCTAGTTCTGGTTTTCATTCTTCTTGGATACATTCTTGTTCATCCTACAAAAATATACACTGAAATATTTAATGTACACATATAGAAAGCATTCATATATGTACCAAAATGATAAAGTAATTCGAATTTTGGTTTCAAACAAACTACTAATATACCTCTATATCATCTATTATCATACGTGTTCCCTTATTGAATGAAATTGATCTACATGAAGTTCGCTTAATTACTACAGTATCCAGGAAGGTTTACGCAAGCCCATGTGTTAGACTGTTTATGATATAACATATACACATTAGTATATGTAATCAATATACGCTATATCTGCCCACCAAACATAACCCAATCCTCAAAATTTTCAATTCATTACAAGTTGCATGTTATCCACAAACCAGTATAGATAGATTAAAGTTATAGACAGTATATTATACTATAAAGCAGTATATACGTATCCTACAGGTATATTATATACTCCATATGAACACAAATATGTTAAGAATAATGTTTTCAAAGCTACAATAAAAAATATACCCTCAAATCCAGATTCAACCCTCTATTATGGTTATTTCCCCAATGATATATTTCAGACGGTGAGTTTCTTTTGTGTCGTTTTTGAAAAAAATGTTTAAGGCGCAGCGCATGAGAGAACTTTTTAGAAGAAAGGTTAAAATTGCAACACTATTTAAGTTTAGGATTAAGTTGCTAACACTTATTTATTAAAAGTTTAGGTAAAAATTGATACAACTTTATAATCTTTGTGTCAAAATTGATTTTTTCTTAAAAAAAAGAAAAAAGAAGAAAAGAGCTAACCAAATATGTTTTTACTCGCTACATATATTCTAAGTTAAATTATAAGTTTTTTTTTCTTTTTTCTAATACAACAATTATAGGGATGAGGATCGAACCTTCCACCTTTAATATAGAAGATCTTTGTCAATTGCTATTAAGATAAACTTGCATTGGTAGTTAAACTATAGGTTTAGACTTTAAACTTTATAATTTGTATTTATTTGAAATCATTCAAAGTTTAGAAACGTATTAAATATGGTCACAATTTTCAACCAATATTCACAACAAAAAAAAAAAAAAAAAAACCAAAAAAACATAGTTAAAAAGTAGTCCAATTGCCATACATCAAATAGGACTTGGACTACTTTTTTTTTTTGGGGGATGTTTGTTTGGATTACTCATGTTTTTACTCATGTTTTTTAAAAATGCAAATGTTTGTAAATATAGATATTAAATATTTTTTAAAAGAAGGAAAAAAAAAAAAAAACTAATAGAAAGCCTCCTAAAGTCAATATTTTGGACTTTGAAGGGATAGGTTGTATGTCTACTAGTTTTTTTTTTTTTTTTTAATTTTATTTTTTAAATTACTTTATTGAGAAAAAGAGATCCACTATGTCTAGAAAATAGTAATTTTTAAGAAATGTAATAATTTATACATATAACAATGCTAATTGTTTTAAATGACAAAATTATTGTAAATATTTTCAAATATAGCAAAATGTCACTTTCTATTAATGATAGACAATGATAGACATCTACCAGTGTCTACCACTATAAGCAGTGATAGATGATAGCAGTCAATCATTTTTTATCTTCAATAGATAGTAATATTTTGCTATATTTGGAAATAAGTAGATTCATTTTTTGAAATATTTGAAAGCAACACTATAACAAAACATAATATAAATAATACAAATGAAATTTATGTTATTTCTAACTAAAGATTTATTCTTGACGAGCCACAACAACTGTGTCGATTAAAGCAGCTAAAAGAATGATCGAAATGAGTTTAAATGGAAGAAAAAAATATGTTAACAAATAAATTCCAATTTGTTAACTATTACTTATTAAATCTCGGTTTAGAATCTGGTTTGATCTTGTAGTCAAAATTGTATTATTTCTATTATGTTCTGTTACAAGGCTGTTTTCAAATTTATGCAAAATTAACCAAAATATTATAAATATAACAAAATGTCACTATATATCAATGATAAACACTCACTAATAGACAGTTACATTTTGCTACGTTTGAAAATATTTGCAAGTAATAGACAATTTAAAAATGATAATCTTGTGTTTACTAAACCTCCGGTCATAAGTAGTATGAATTAATAGTAGCATGTACTATATTTAATTTGATTTCACAAATGATAGATTAAACTTAAATCTTATTTTGATTCCTACTTTCTTTTTTCCACTAACTACAAATTTATGTAATGCCATGTACGATTTTTTTGTTAAATGCATCACATAAATGTAATGCTATGACTTAAAATGTTTTTGTCTACTAACTAAATAGAATATTTTAAGTCCAAGCATAGTTTGGCGAATAAAATATTAATTACCATTGAAAAGATTAAGGTTCGATTTCTAATATTGAAAAAAGAAAAGGAAAAAGAAAAAAGTATTTTAGCTGAAAGATTATAGAAGATTTTTTATACTACTCATGACCCGAGGTTAAGTATTTTCTTTTTGAAATATGAAAACACTGTAAAAAAAATGATTATCAAACAGAGACTTTTTCACTAGCAATCTTCCATCGCGGATTTTTTTCAAAGTCAAGATTTCACAATGCAAATCTGCAAATCTTTAGTGATACCCAACCAAATGCCATCATGAAGTATTATTTAGCTTGTAAATTAATACCATTTTACAGAAAATTTGGATATTCCTCCCTTTCACATCAGACTCAAGTAAGGCAGGTTAGTATATGGCCATAGGCCAGTATGGACATCAGTAAATTCATTAGGTGTAAAGTTGAAGAAAGTATAAATACTAACCAGGCTTCACCAGAAATCTCCACATGAACAAACTCCATCTTTGAAATGATGAAAACGTTTTGCGTCTCGAATAATTATTTCCCTATCGACAAGCTTTGATATAAGCTTTATCGCTGAATGGCAATTAACACATGCTCGGAGATTCTTGGTTATTCTAAGTGTAGTTCCAGGAGCAGTACTAATGCTACCATAAGCAACTGCTAGCCTCTCACTGTGGTTACAAAGACTTTCCTCAATCTCCTCATCATTCAAGTCATGTAGAACAGATTCATTATCAGGAACATAACCGGCTTCTTTTAATCTTTTCTCTAATCTATCAAGCTCTTCAAAAATTTCCTTTGCTCTGGGATGTGATCTATCTCCAACATGAAACATTTCGAGATTTCCGTTCACCTCAATAGAACTATGTCCGAGGTCCTTGTTCAGTCCTTTTTGTGTCATCATTAATCGAACGTTAGCCACGTGAGTCCACAAATGGGCAGAAGCATAGAGGTTTGAGAGTTGCACATGATACCCTGTATTATATGGATCTAATATGAAAAGTTGTTCTGCAGCAATTTCTCCCAACCTTACTTGGCGATGGATCTTGCAAGCACTCAGAAGAGCCCCCCAAACACTAACTCCAGGTTTAATTGGCATGCTCATAATGAAATCATAAGCTTGATTCAAATAGCCTGCACGTCCTAGAAGATCGACCACGCAAGAGTAATGCTGGTGATGTGGTTCAATCCCGTGGTCTCGCATCTGGTGGAAAAGCTCCCATCCCTCTTTTACAAGACCTGAATTTTTGCATGCTGTGAGAAGACCAACAAAAGTAACATCGTTTGGACGAATTCCAGCTTGCTTCATTTCATTGTAAAGGCTGATGGCTTCTTGTCCATGACCATGTAATCCATACCCCATAATCATTGCACTCCATAAGACAACGTCTTTATCGACCATTCTATTGAAAACACTACGAGCAAAATATATGCTTCCGCATTTTGCATACATATCTATAAGGGCCGTGTTTACAAAAGTATCATCTCTGTACTCACTCTTAGAGACATAACCATCCAACCATCTTGCTAGTTCAAGAGACCTGATTTGGGCAGCGGCTAGAATAGTAGACCTCACAGTAACAGAATCAACCCTGATATTTTTGGAAATCATCTCGCGGAATAGTTTGATTGCTTCTTCACCATATCCATTTTTTGCATAGCCAGAAATCATAGCATTCCACAATATTAAATTCGGTTTTTCCATCTGATTAAAGAAAAATCTGGCAACTTCTACCCATCCACGTTTTGCATACATAGTAGTGAGTGATATCACTATATCGGGTTCAAATTCTAGACCCAATTTAGTTACTAAACCATGAATGGACCTTCCTTGTCCCAAATCTTCCACATCCGTATATGCTGTCATGACGCTAACAAGGGCAATCCAATCAGGCTTTACATTACAATGTCTCATTTCTTTGAAAACTTTCAATGCTTCCACGGGATCACCATTCTGAACATACCCAGAAATGATGGAAGTCCATGAAACAACTGTCCTATCATGCAGCTTATCAAACACGATCCTAGCAGACGAGGTTTGACCAAATTTAGCATACATTGACACAAGACTATTCTGCACAAAAACATTTGATCCAAAGCCATATTTAAATGTCTGGCCATGCATCTGTTTACCTATTCCGTCAACTAATGTTCCACCGCATGCTTTAAGCACATACAAAAATGTGAAGCAATTCGGGTGCACCCGTGACATTTGCATATCCATATACATTCTGATAGCACCAGCAACAATATTCTTCTGAGTGTAACCCTTTACAATGGCATTCCACAACAAAATATCCGGGTCTAAGACTTCGCAAAAAGCCTTGTGTGCGTAGTTAACATCTCCGAAATGCAAACAAGCATTGACAAATTTGATCACCAGGAAACCACACTTGTGTAGTCCAGACACAATTAACTGGACGTATAATTGATCCAAATGCTTCCTACAGAATGAATTACGACTTAGTTGTGCAAAGAAGATGTGGGAATTGAAGTTGAAATGAAGATTGTCATCATCCATGTGATGTTGGAGGCTTGATGACAGGGGAAAAAAGTTCTGATACACTATTGTTACTTGTAGTTTGGGAAGTTATACTTTTCTTGGGCCATAAAAGGGGCATAGGAATTAGAACAAGTATTCAATAATAAACACAAATTAATAGAAAAAGTAAACCAGCTTAGAGGCCCCAAGTTTGAACCTTCGAGTGCCTTGGCAAATACAACCCAGGTGTAGGGGAGCAAAGTTCCGACTACTTCGGATTATAAAGAAGTAGTAATAATATCATTCAAGAACTACAAAAAAAGGGGTAGACTGCATTTAATTAGGCGTATCAAACCTAAAATTACTCACACTCACCCAAGACAAAGCATCCAAATATTGATTATGGTAAAAAAAAAAAAAAAAAAAAAAAAANAGTTCCGACTACTTCGGATTATAAAGAAGTAGTAATAATATCATTCAAGAACTACAAAAAAAGGGGTAGACTGCATTTAATTAGGCGTATCAAACCTAAAATTACTCACACTCACCCAAGACAAAGCATCCAAATATTGATTATGGAAAAAAAAAAAAAAAAAAAAAAGGACAAAGCATCCAAATTATAAAATACAAATGCTTTGGAAGTCACAATCAAGTCCCACGGTGGTCACCTACTCAAAATACTAAATATACTACAGATTTCTAACATCGAATGGTATAAAGTCAGCTGATAATCTAATCGGCTCAATCCAAACCAGCCTATAAGACAACTATAATTCAATATATATGACTCTTTCACTATAATCAATATTGTAACTATACATTACTCCATTACTGGCATTTAAACACGAGTAGTAAGACCAACAATAATAATGACGAAACCAAAACTAGCTTAGCGAATTCAAACCAAAAACACTGATTACTTCCAATCATAGAAAAATCCCTATAAAATAGAAACTGAAATGGAATACCTCCTTAATGAAACCTCATGCGAGGTTATCGCCGACTTTGAGAGAGCTGATGAGAGTGACGACAAGGAGAGAGAAAGCGAAAAAGAATGCAAAGACATGGGTGGAGGTGCGAGGAGCTGCTAAAGCCAGCTCTGTCAAATTCCTGTCTCTTCGGCGAGGAGGTTCTCCGGGGAAGAAAACTCGGATAAAGCTGTGCGATTGCAGCAGATTGGGGGGCGACGGTGATGTAGCGGCGGCCGACGAAGTTGGACCTCATAACTGTCGGAACAGAGGAAAATCGCCATCGCTTTTTCCAATCCGAAAAACAATTGCTTGACCTCAGCCCAAACGTTCTTTAGACGTAAGTAGATTGTACCAATCGTCTCAGTGACTTCGATAGAACTACACGCTCAAATCTGGTAGGACTCTTTAATAATTTTTTTAACTCAACTCAAAACCAAAAAATATAAAGAAACGAAAGGGTTCTTCCATTTAAAGTGGGATGCCACGAAGGAAAAAATTTATTTACAGCCAGTAACTCAGTAACTATCTAAAATACAAAATAACAAACTCTTCAAAATACAAAATTGTTATTTACAAGTTAGCAACTCAATAACTCTCCAAAATAGGCCAAAATAGGCTAGCAAGTTAGTAACTCTCTAAAATACAAAATAAATTCAAATAAATACAAAATTGAAACATTCTTCAAATTTAACTCAATTAAGTTCTTACTCAACCAAAATCAAACTTTAACTCATTCAAATTGAAAAAGAACTACAAATTTAACTCTCATGCATGTTAAATTTGTATATGAAACATCATGTTAATTTGATTCTTTCAATCACAATCCAATTTGAAATTTCTAGGAATAAAATTTAATCTACACAATTAATTCCATTTCATTATGTTTCAAATATTCACAAAAGTTTCACTTTCTTCCTATAAATATCCAACCGTCTTTTAATTTTATATTTTTTTTTAAACAAATTTGAATTTGAATTTGGCAATTATATGTATATGTGTATATATTGGAAAATGGTAATTACAATTCCAAACATTATACTGGATGGAATTTATTTTGATGGATTGATTTTTCAAGTATTTAATTAATTATAATGAATTAGTCTAAAGTTCATGTTTTACTGTGAATAATACATTTGAACCATGAAATTAATATGACTGATTATTTAAGTATTCTTTTTCTTGTTTAAATCTTTTTTTAACTTTTGAGTTTATTCTATATTTATCTCTAACTTTAAAAATGTCTAGTCTTCTGATTTGTCAAAAGAAGAACAATGATAAAACCGTTTTGGGTGGGGAAGAGAGAGACCAAGAATAAAGATTTAGAAATGACATGCGTCTATATGAAAAAAAAAAAATGATAATTTATTTTAAAATTAATTCTTTTAGAGTTAAAAAGAATTTTTAAACAAATTGATCACTATCATTTTGATATATTTCAAGAGCATTTTTAATACTTTTTTAAGTTTAAAGATATAAAAGTTTGAAAATATTTTTGGATCAGAATCTTCAAGATTTCCATCCAAATTTATAGTAAAAGTATTTTTTAACTCTTTTTGAAAGTTTAGAAGTATTTTTTCTTTTTTAACTTTGAAAATTTATGAATATTTTTTACACAAAAATACTCATAACTTTGCCAAATTTAAAAAACATATTAAAATCAATATTAAATTAGTTAGTTGTTTGTACCTAATTTACTAATAACTTTAAAAGTTGCAATTCAATTCCTACCCTTTATTCAATCCTCAAGAAAATGATATCTATTTTAGATATATAACACACTTTCATTAAACTTGACTAAAAAAGGATCTAACGAGTTTCTTTTTGTTCTTTTTTGAGTTCAACAATATACGAATAGAGAACTCGAACATCTACCTCTTGATCAAGAATACATATTTTATATCAATAACAAGTTGTACTCATGTTGGCAAAGGGATATGAAGAGCTGTGTTCAAAGAAAACCAAGTGTAAAATAAGAAACCAACCAAACATGCAACAAATTTAAACTTTGAAAACTATATGAACAAAAGAAATTATTTAACCTAAAAATATTAAGTAAGGCTGCAATGAGGATGAAATCATGGAGCAAAGAGAAGGAATAAGAAGTTTAGAAGACAAGAAAAGAAAGCATTTATATTATCTAGTTGTCATTTGAATGGCTGTCTCTGTTGGAAAAAGTGACCGTTGAAGCTTCAACGTTAAGCTGACCGTTGGATGGAATTTCGAGGATATATATAAATCAAACCTTACTTTTTTCTCTTCTTGACAGAATCTGAAGCCTTCAAACACACAAAAAAAGGCATTCAAGAATAAGCCCAGTTCCTTCTTCTCCTTTTCTCTGTATATATAATCTCACCTCACACTCTTTCTTCATTCCATTCAACTCTCTCTCTCTCTCTTTGCTTGTGATCAGAGATGGGTTTGGTGGTAGTCATCTCTTTGCCATTGATTTTCTTCTGCTTGTTGCTCGGTTTCGGGTGTTACTTTCTAGGCCGAGCGAAAGGGAGACAAGACATAAGGACTAATGCGCAGGTATTTGGTGTGCCCACGCCGCCCCCTGGTAGTGGTGCAGCTCATTCGACATCGTCACCGCAGCCACTTTTCAAACCTGATAATTCCACCAATGTTTGATTAGTAATCAGATCTAAGTTCAATTCTTCACTGTACTGTTTGTCTATTGCAAAAGCCAAATTGGCTCGCAGGTTCTTCTTTGTGTGTGAGTGAGTAAATTCTGTACTATCAGTTTAAACTTCAATACTCTATGGATGAATCGTTTTCCAGTTATTGCCTGTCCTACAAGTTTTGTGCATGCAATCAAATAAACTGACTTTCGAAGTTGGGCACCACCATGATGATTCCTCAACCCTTCTGCAGCTACAATGCTTGATTAAAAGAAACCCATAAAATATTTGGCATCGATACCAAAGGACAAAATAACATACTCGAAATCGATTGCATAATTTCATAATTGGTACAATGTATTATACAATGAAGAAAGAATAGTCTTTATCTGCTGTTCTTTTCTCACTCCTAGCCGCCCTTGGTAGCTAAGGTATTTGTAATGCATGAAGGGAAAGTAAAAGGCAATCCACACCACAAACCGGAAACCAAGCAATGATGGTTGTTTTACAAGAATTATGTGTACCTCCTACCAGGTTTAAAGTTGTTGTTTTGTAGTTTATATTCCGGGAGGAGATTGTGGTGGAACGGCGGATTCATGCCACTCATCAGCTTCAATGTTCAGGGCCTTCCTTGCAGTTGCTTGGTACTTTTCACTTCTGCCTACCCTCCTAGATGGAAGAGACTGAGACGCAATTGCTTTGCTCGAATTACTGCTAGTGATGGATGATAAAAATTTCTCTTTTGATTGAGTTTCAGAAGCAGATGTAATAACAGAATCGAAGACACCACTCTCCCTTAATCCCTGTATAATCACCTGAACCAAAAGAGGGGAGAATTTCATACTGGGTGCAATAAGTTCGATACTAATCCATAGTCACTGGGCATCTGACCACTTATTTTTTCAGAATATGGCATTATAGTTATAATAATTATGAGTGCGATAAGGATTCAAACCAACTTAAAGCAAAGATCATTGATATAGTAGTCATGCTCTTGTTGTATATGAACAATTGTACTTGACTTACATGAACATAACTCTTAGTTCCTAAAAACTAAACTTTGGAGTTTGGACAATCCCAGATTCTGACTGAGTATCGTGGATGTCCCATTCCTAATGCAATGGTTTTTTTTTTCGTCTTTCTTTTTTATGTTAAGAAATAACGGGGATATTCAAACGGGAGAGAAAGAGGCAGCATGCTACCCAAAGCCAATTCGCCAATTCTACTGAAGACCTATATAACTTTCTCTGTCATGAACTTCTAAATCCTCATTCCCTAGGCAAGGTTTAGGCTGTTTCAAGCTATAAAGAAGCTAGGGTTAAAAACATAAATAATAGGGAAGCTATTAGTTAAAAAAAAAAAAAAAAAATAGTAAAAAAAAAAATAAAATAAAAAAATAAAAAAAAAAAAAAAAACAAAAATAAAAAAGAAGCTATAATTTAAAAAAAAAAAAAAAAAATAGTAAAAAAAAAAATAAAATAAAAAAATAAAAAAAAAAAAAAAAACAAAAATAAAAAAGAAGCTATAATTTAAAAAAAAAAAAAAAAAATAGTAAAAAAAAAAATAAAATAAAAAAATAAAAAAAAAAAAAAAAACAAAAATAAAAAAGAAGCTATAATTTAAAAAAAAAAAAAAAAAATAGTAAAAAAAAAAATAAAATAAAAAAATAAAAAAAAAAAAAAAAACAAAAATAAAAAAGAAGCTATAATTTAAAAAAAAAAAAAAAAAATAGTAAAAAAAAAAATAAAATAAAAAAATAAAAAAAAAAAAAAAAACAAAAATAAAAAAGAAGCTATAATTTAAAAAAAAAAAAAAAAAATAGTAAAAAAAAAAATAAAATAAAAAAATAAAAAAAAAAAAAAAAACAAAAATAAAAAAGAAGCTATAATTTAAAAAAAAAAAAAAAAAATAGTAAAAAAAAAAATAAAATAAAAAAATAAAAAAAAAAAAAAAAAAAGAAGAACCCCAATGCTTCGGACACTTGATGAAAATAGTTTTCCAATGTGAACTTTGTAACTGAATTGTTTTAATGAACAAAGGGCTTTCCAACTCTTCCTAATTTGTCACACTACAGACATCAAATAAAAGTCTTACCATAGGAGAATGAATTCGTGTTAAAATGCCCTTCCTCAACAACTTGATTTTTACGTCTTTGTCACCCCACACTACGTGTTCTTGGTACCTAGAAAAGAAGCAAATCTACAACAATCCAAAACAAAAATAGAGAAAATATTTTCTTCATAAAGAGAAATACCAGTTCATCATTTCCTCCTGGGTTGCAGTAGAAGCAACTATGAATGCCTGCAATACATACAGTTGCTTAGACATTCAAAAATGATGGGATGAGGTCATCAAAAAATAAAACATAAAAGAAACTCATCAGTTCTGGATAAAATTTTTTTCCCAAATCTAGGAAATTTTAGACCAATAATGTACACAAAAAATAAATAAATGGATAAACAATAACTTCATGCAAAGTGGCACTAAGAGGATAAAAGTCGTTCAATTATCT
Source organism: Citrullus colocynthis (assembly GCA_031780015.1). Classification (NCBI taxonomy): domain Eukaryota; kingdom Viridiplantae; phylum Streptophyta; class Magnoliopsida; order Cucurbitales; family Cucurbitaceae; genus Citrullus; species Citrullus colocynthis. Next base: position 360,877 of record QLSR01000304.1, read on the forward strand.
TATGTAACTAAATTGTCATTACTAACGTTTAAATAATATCGCAGATCCAGTTCTCTGAATGAAAAGGAATAGTTTTACCAGCAATCCTTAAGCATAACGACTTCTTAATTTTATAACGCAGCATATGTAAGCAGTAACTAATGAAAATATCTCTTCATCCATATCAAATTAAAATATTGGTTCAACTACTCTACGACTGTTCCATAACCGTGTTCAAGAAGCTTTTTGTGTGGACAGAAGATTATATGCTAAACAAGATCAGGAAAAACTGAACTCACGGCTCTATCAAATTCCAACATGAAGCATCTTTTAACATCATCTTTGGTAGGTTTGCAGCTGCAGCGGTCACGTCTAGAGGTCAAATCAGAAAATTTTGCATATGTGTAGTGTAATACAGCAGCTTCCTCCAATTTAATCTCACTGGCAGATATTGACACAAACATAGTTAGTGCTGCAAAAATGGCTATCCCAAAACTTCAAGATCACAGTAAACAACTTACTTGGGCGTTTTCATGTAATTATGCCATCTATGTGCACCATTGGGACGAAGATGATCTTGAATTCGAGCAGCCGATTTCCCATTTCCATAAGTCAAAAAGTAATTTGGGTTGCCACGAGTTGATTCTTTGTACATGCCAAAATATGTATCCTTGGGCAGGTGGTCAAAATTTTTCTTGAACATCGAGACCTGAGTTCATAGAAAGAGTAGTCTTAAAATAGTAGGTGCATATTAAGAACAAGCAATATCTAATGCTTTACACAAGTTTCATTTTGATATATAAAAACAAAATACAAGGCACATTACAACTAAAATGCTTCCTCCTTAAAGCGAGAAACCCATATGGTAGTACAAAATATAACACTGGAATGGCAACTAATGGACATCATTTCACGGTTAATTCACTTCAGTCCCACTCATCCAAATTAAAATGAAAATCAGATTCATTCTCCATATCCTCTTCCTCTGCTTTGGCACTGCCACTCATTCAACTACTCTAAAAGCGCTCAAGATGTGTCCTGCCAATAATAAACACTGAGAAGGCAAAGAGACTAGAGAGCGGTATTGAAGGATTCTGCTTCTTCTTCTTCTTCTTCTTTTTTCTTTTTCCTCCGGAACGTGAATATAAGACACCACAAAATATATTTCAAATTTTAAAATGATTTAAAATTTGACCTTCTTATGATTTAAAATTCTTCTGAACTGGGAGTACAGTTTTTAGAAACAACTCCATGAACTTTCATAGTTTCTAGCTATTCGAGAAAAACCAGTGTCATTAAGAAGAACGAGAGAGTGAAAGCATGCAAATTTTAAAGAAGAAAAACCAATGGCATAAAATGACTGTGGCAACGGAAAGAAATATATATAAATATCCAAAAGATAATTACAGCGTCCCATATATCATCAAGCAATAGAAACCTTTTTGCCCAACTGTAGTAGTTGCATGCAGAATTTAAATTTCAATATTTGTACAGCCCTTTGCAAATGCACAAGTGCAATCACGGTGGATAAGAAATTGAAATTTACAGCCAAACAGCTCAATTAAGTAAAATAATAAGAATGGATAGTGAAAGAAACTACCTCAGTAAAAGGTTCCTTTATATCATCTCTTTCAACACTGCTTTCCTATATAACACCAACATTACGATTAGATTGTGGCTCATAACAATGTCAAAATGTAGAAGAAAAATAATGTTGACAAGTTCAAGTAGCTTCACCATTTCACAACAGAAATAACGAATTACGAAACAAAAAGATAAAATGAACACATACGTAATTAGGAAAAATAACCATATCAACATTTCCGGGCACATCAAGCAGCAACTGCCTCAAGGAGTACTCCTGAGCACCGACTGGATGTACCAACTCATCAGTATCAAGATGAATAATCCAATCCATGCCAGCATCCTAATATTTTAAAAAGGAGAGAGAAGAAACTAAACAGCACAAGTTAATAGTGATACATTACAGAATAAGGTAGCAACAGAGTAGTGCCCATAAGAAGAACACTTTCCATACCCTTGCCATAATGATGGCCATCTCCATATTGAGAGATTGCTTCACAAATAGTTCATAATTACAAGGTTTGTAAAAGAAACCAGAAAGCCATGTTTCATTCCAGATCCGACTGAGGATAGCAAAAAGAAACCAGACAACCACATTGAAAAATGAGTTAAATAACAAGATATAAATCATTAATGACAATACTCTTAAATAAATATGATATGATTTTCTCCTCTAAAGAAAAAGACCCTCCACTTGCCTATCACTAAGGCTAAATTGGTGATATATATGCAGATATTTCGTAGGAGCTGGATCACCTATTTGCCCACTGCTGGTCCTGGTCCTAATACCAACAATTTCTGGTGCAAGCTTCTTATTCTTAATATTTCCATTACAGATCTTCCTAGGAGAACTAAGGCAATTTGCACCAATCACTGTGTGGCCCCAGATTTAAGAAGGTTTCCATTCTGTCTAATGCAGCCTTTGCTCCTCTTTTTTTTTTTTTTTTTCTCTCTTTTTTCTGGAAATTTTGGTTCAGAAGTAACAATAGGCATGTTAAGTATAGTATCTTGATTTGTATAAATACTTGGGATTGAGCAAAGTTTGAGTCTTCTAGTTGGAGCACTCTTACTAAAACTTCTATAATTATGATTCTTGTCGAATGCCGATTGAAGTTTTATTGTTTACTTCTTCCCTTCAAGATTTTCTTTTCTATTGCACTTATCATGCATCAACAAAAAACTTTGCGTATATTGTGTCCGTATGTGTCTGTATTTGTGATAAGAATTTACAAATAAATGTTATGTCAGAATTCAGAAGCAGATAACGATGCAAGAGACCTTCTAATCTTCATACTCATAAAAAATTGCATAAAAGCTTATGTTCCATGAAACAAAAGTGTACATGAGTTGGTTCAGACTGGGTTTTTTTTGGTTAATTAGTACCAGCATCAAATAGAAAATGGGAGTTGACTATTATAAAACCAAATAAAATGTCAAAGACTGGTCAAAATGAACAGAAATGACTCAGCTTGATTCGTTTCATCAATCCTTCAATTGGTTCAGTTTTCGTTTACACCCTTACTAGAGAAAATGATCATGAACCAATATCACATCTTACAATAACTAGGTTCTAGAACTTCCAGTCTACTATGACATTTCTAAAGAAAATCGAAGAAATGAGCACTTCCTTAGCCCTTCCATTCCCCTAAATGAAACTTGTTTCCATGTTTTTTATTGTCAAAGAAATGGCAGAAGTTTTACACCTTTTTGCCTGCTGCTCCTCTAACTCTTTTGTCCTGAATATCAACTTCACTCCCTGAAAACCAATGTCAAATTCATGCTTAACAAGTAGTTTACCAACCCCCCCCCCCCCCCCCCCC
>QLSR01000304.1:364444-382344 GCA_031780015.1 Citrullus colocynthis
CCCCCCCAAAAAAAAAAAAAAAAAAAAAAAAAACCCTCAAATACGATAAAGATTGGCTCCAACTAGAAGTAACTCACAGGAATTGACTCCAAAGCTCTAGTCACATCAGGCGATGCAGCTTTTCCCTCGACAAAAAGTAGGAAGGTTGAAACCCCAATGACCTTGTGATAGAACATCCAAGGCAAGATTTGCTCTAATCCTGCTGACGTACTTGTTGTAATGCATATCTACACATCGAGAGGAAAAAACAAAGAAACACAACAAAGAAAAGAAAAGTTTATGTAATCATTTCCATCAAAATCAGCATAAGGAAGCCTCAAAATTCCCATCAGAAAACAAAAATTGTTATCTCGAACATACTCCTTTCCCTTTCTCATCAGCCATCATACGACAAACAGAACAACAACCTTCATAACCATTTCCCAATTTTTAGCTCCATTCCACATATCAATTAATTACTAATACAACGTTTAAATCAACTTCATGACACTAAGTAAAAGTGAAATTCCATAGAAGAAGCAGAGCAATAGACCTTGGGCTTCAAATTTGATCCGCGATCGAACTTCCAGTGCTGATAGTACGGGAACGAAGGCGAAACACTCCGACCAAGATTGAGGCAATCAGAGGCGGAAGGCGTGGAGTGGCGCGAAATCAGGGAGAGGGGCGAGGCTTCCATGCCAGGGAACTGGTAGGATCCCGGCGGAGACCAGCGAGTGGCGGGGTCGGTGAGTCCGCCGCGCCATTGGAGGACAAAAGCAAGGGATGCGAGAGTGAGAGGGAGGAAGGTTAGAAGAAGGAGGAGTCTGGAAATAGACGATGAGGAAGATGGCTGAGTATGGCGAAGTGGAGTCTGCAAGTGATTGTAGTTTGAATTCGGCATGGCCGCCGGCGAGGATCCTTCGGAATTCCCTGTTGTAACTCTCCGATGGCCGCGAAATTGACAAAAATGAATATTGGTTTTATCTACTATTATCAAGTATGTATGCCAACTTTAACAACATTACTTTATCTCACTTTCTTGGCGATAGTTATATTATATTAAATTCTTGTTATCATTTAAATATTATCAACTTTGGAGTAAGAGATTCGATTAATATTATTGTTTCCAATTGTGATGTGTGTTACAAATAATTTTTACCATAAGATTATGAGAATAGTAGTTACAAGAATCAAACATAAAAATGGGATAAGAAAGCAATGGAAATTAATGGATGAATTTGTAACATATGATAGTTATGGACATATAACCCTCCCCCTTGGATGTCCATAGTGTATAGAACACACATCTCGTTAAAACCTTATGGAAAAAAACCAATGTAAAAAAATCATAGTGATAGAAAAATAATACATTATTCGTATACTTTAACAGACCTCATTAAAAACTTTGCTATAAAAAATGAAAAAACAATCATAGTCAAAGGAAAAAAAGTGCAACGTATTTACTCCTCATAAAAAGTATCATTTGAGATCTTTGAGTTGTTGCATTCTAGTGTTGCAATAGGTCATGCTATCGTAAATAATTCTACTAGATGATCTTCCAAAAAAATTGTTGAATAGTGATATCCTCATTTTCTCCAAGATCACCGGTGTAAGAGAGTTTTGATGAGATATGTTTTTTTTTTATCTGCTTTTAACACATTATCCTTTGATTTTAGTTTTACATTTTGCATTGTCTCTATATAGTATTGTTGGACGATCTAGTGAATCACTAAGATGTCAACATGATTTGAAGTGTTTAGTGATTGTTATAGTCTGTTTCATATACTATCATAACATAACATGTCTTGCACATGTACTACGTAACTTATTGAAGATCGAAATTTATATGAGTTAGATGAAAGTTATAAATTATTAAATATTAATTAATTATTTGTGTATGCACGAGGTTTCCTGAGAAACATGTTTCATGGAGTTGGACTTAGTTGAATGTGTACGCTTGATGTGCAGAGCGCGTGGATGTTTTTGAAGTTGAATGTCTATGTTTCAAAGAGTTTTAGACTTCAAGGGTGGTTAACAGCTTCGAGAGTTAGTAGAGAGAATTCTCCCTAGGCTCTCTGAGTGTCAAAATTTCTAACCCTTATAGATGAGAATTCCTCTATTTATAGAGTTTTCAGGCGGGGTTTATGAGTTTAGGCTTGGTTGGTTCATGGATTTGGCCTCATCTAATTGGATTTAGGCCTTAATTGGTTTTTAGGCCAAATTAAGCCTTTTTTTTTTTTTTTGGCTCAATTGAACTTTGGCCTACATATTAATGTCAAGTTGGATGAAATTATTTTATTCAATCCAACGGTAATGATGAAAACACATGGTATTCTTGTACAGACAAGAAAAAGGGAAAAGTGAACATTTATCTATATATTGATATTTACTCATTCTGAATGAAGTAAAGATCAATATGAAAATTTGACTATTTAACCAATTTCAAATAGTGATGTGAAAATGATTTTGTATATTAAATGTCCACATAAAGATGTTGAGGACATGATGTTAAGTTTGTCTTATGCATCTTACATTTACGAAGTTGTTGTTTAATGTTACAAACAATTTTATCCTAATTGTTCATGTAGAGACATGAGAGTGAGAGTATCCTATATAAAGAGTTTCTATAAGACTGAACCGTGAAATGATTGATCTCTCTTTATAACACTGTTAACTGAAGAGATTAACATTTCATAGGATGACCACAGGTAACTTGACCTTAATCCTAAGTGAATTATGAACTCCTGTCTATGTGGGCAATCCTCTGATATTTATGCGTGAGAGTGATCAAATTCGTCGACTCAATATGCCTACCATTTTGGGGATTTGTCCAAGAAGGGAGCTGGGAACATAGCTACACAAGATGAAATGCATTCCTTCCCGTCTTTGAGTAAGTAGATGAATTACTCCCATTAAGCGTTGACTCTGGGTCTTGAACAATAAGGCTCATCTCTCTCACTGGCCTGAGAGAGTTTTGTTTATGGTAGGACCATAAACAGGTTGTTAATTAAAAGATTAGTGAGACTTAAAAAGTTAGATGTAATTATAAGGGTAAAATGGTAATTTGACCAAACTGTAATTACGAGCAATTCGTGAAGGGTTGATTCACTGTTGATTGGTTATATCCGTAGACACATAAATATATCTACAGTGTGAAAGTACAACTTTGGGTCAGACCCACAGTTAATAAATGTTGATTAGTTTAATTAAAGAGTTTAAGTAACTAATATCGTATCATTAAAGCTTCTAATCTATAGGGCCATTAGGTCCCCTGCTAGCTCACTAAAGGATAAAATAAGAATTTAGTTTTTGGATAAATTTGAATCGTTCAAATTAAATAAGAAAATATGCATTAATTGTATGAGATACAATTATTATAATGTATAGAAATACATTATAATATAAAGTTATTTTTGAATTAGATTCAAAATTAAACTATATATTATGAGAGTATTGATGTTTGAATAAGATTCATATATTAAATTAATACAAATAAGATTCATATAATGAGAGAATTATAGGTTAATTTATATGATATAATTAATATATGCATATAGATATATTATATTATAAAGTTAATTTGGAATTATATTCAAAATTAAACTATATAATATGAGATAATAATATATTTGAATAAAATTCAAATATTAAATAATATGATGAGATTCATATTCAAACTATAGGTTAAAACATAATATGAATGAGATTCATATTTAAACTATAAGTTATAAGAGAGAAATACATTTGAATATGATTCAAATGTAATATTAATTAAATTAAATTGAAATTGATTTAATTTAACTTTAGTTAAATTTTAACTCCCCATGATTAAGGGGAGTTAAAAGGATGGTTAAGGGAACCTCCTTTCTATGATTTTTTTTTAAAAATCAATGATCTCTCTCTCAACAATTCTTCTTTTCTCTTATCACTTTCTCGAATTGCAGAGAAAGAGTTTCTCTCTAAAACGTTGAAAAACTATTCCATTGTCTTCTAAAAAGAGGTTCTCGCAAACCTAGTCCTTACTAGAGAATAGCAGGGAAGATCTTTGCGGTGGTGTCTTGTTCATGATTGAAAAGATCGTGGATGTAATGAAGAATTGGAGAAGATTGAAAAGAAGATTGAAAAGTTGTCTTCAAAAGTATTTTCTTTCACCTTGACTTTCTTCCCAGTAAAGCGTGCTTAGTTAAGTATGTTTAAAATTTTCTGTATGTTTTGTAAATTCAAAATGTAAATTAAAAGCATACACATTCACGCGCTTCCGCTGAGAAATTCAATTCCTTAAAGAACAATGTAGTATTCTATATATTTTCGTGGTTACTAACAAATTCGGATGCCAATTGAGCTATGCTCGATTTGGATTGCTTATTTTCACATAACCAATTCATTTTATATCGACATTCTTCAACAGACTCAGGTTCAAAATTTCTGTTTTGAGAAATATAACATGATTAATTGATCGCCTGACAATGCTTAGAGTTGAAAATCCTTTGAGAAATATACCATGACTAATTGGAAAGTCTAGTGCAAGAGCACAATGTCGCTTGGTATTAAAAAAAAATTGGAAGAATTCCAAGTCATCTCTCAATGGACCAACTTTTCAACAAAATTCTTAGAAACAGCAAAAATTTTCCTCAAAATTGCAACTCTAGTAACAAAAGAAAATTGATTTGGATATTTGGTAGGAAATTAATTTGACAAATGATAATGAGAAAATGGGGATTCAACATGTTCATGCTCTTTTTTGAAAATAAATGTAGCCTAATACGAAAACTTTTAACTTAGTTCAAATTCAATGAATCGGATTCGACACCTATATGATAGGTAGTTAAGAAAACAACCCTATGGTTCTAAAGGTTTTGCCCTATGTTCAGGGTAAAAAACAAAATCTTATTTCTAGGCTCTTTTCCTACATCACTAAGAACCAAATGTTACCTAACTCTTTCGGTGTTAGATTCAATTTTTAATATAATAATCTATGTGATCAATTAAAACTAAAACTTATGAAACAAAAATCACCAAAAGCAAACCAAGCTATGAATTGAGTCAAGTCACTTTGTTTTACATATTAGGTATTTGCGCGCATTCACATATTTGAATCCCAAAGAAAAGTTTAGCTCATGATTAAAGAAATAAAGAACAAAAATTGAGATGAATAGAAGTTCCTAATAAATTAAATAAAAAATAAAGAGTTTATTCAAGAAAATATTTACCCAAAACGGCTAAAAGAAGAATACTAAAACGGAAAAAACAACAACAAAGAAACTAAGTGGTCAACTACTAGAAGAATGCTGAAAATTAAGTTAAATAAAACTTTAAGAAAATTTCATAATTGATATTAAGTTAACGATGAAAGTTAGAATTAAATATGATGAAAGTTAGAATTAAATGTACACAAGAATAAATAATTAAAAGAATTTAAACTAACTTCAAACCATCATTCTTGTCAATCTAATGCGTTTCTTTTTTTTCTCAAGAGAATTCAAACTATTACAATCCTAACTTTTAGATATTTGAAAAAATTAAAAATTAAACTACGAAAAGCAAAAAGAATAAGAAGGGAAGTAATAATGAAGAACTAAAAATTTAAATTGATAGCAAACATATGGTTAATTGTCATCTTTTTATACATGAGCGCACCATCTAATTAAACACATTTATTTAAAAATACATAATTAAGAAAAGACAAAGAAAATGATTAAAAAAAATACATCTAATAATTGTTTTTTCTTATATCCACAAAAAGAGAAAAAATAGTTTTTACAAAATTCTGTAGACAAAAATAGATGTAGAAAAGTTTATTTCAAAATGGTAAGAGAAAGCCCTGGAAATTACTTCGTGATTTTGAGAAATTTTAAATGAATTCTATTGTTTATTACTTTAACAAAAAGAACTGATTTAAAATTTAAAGTGCATTAAATCCTATTTTTAGATTAAAAAAGACTTTCTGGACTAAATGACAAGCTTTTTGAATTAAAATGATGGAAAATTACTGTAATATTCTAAGTTTCTAACAAATTATAATTAAAAATTTATATTAATAATCTTCTTAACTCTTTTGTTTTGATACCATCCAAATATAAAAATTTTAAATACATTCCTGTAAAAATTAAAATTACTTTCTAAAATTCAAATGGATGGTAAAATGGAAAAGAAAAAGGAAAATTAAGTAAATATCTCCGGAAAAGAATTACTATAAATATCTGAGAATTAAACTGTAAACAAATTATAATTTTGTTCATGGAAATAAATAATCGCCCATCCGTGGCTAGGGCTTCCAATTTCCAAATATAATTCAAACCCCTAAACGGATTGGGGAAAGCAATTTCTGTTCTTCTTCTTCTTCTTCTTCTTCTTCTTCTCGTAGGTGCGCAGTCGATGCTTTGTGCTGTGGTTCTGGTCGGCGAGGAGGGCCATAGAGAGGGTTCCATTGTCAAACGCTCTCTCTCTTTACCCACTGCTCTGTTTCTTCTCCTTTCATGTCTTCAGTCGGTGGTTTGCCTTTATCTGCTCCTCATCCTTCAGGGTCTTCTAAAACCCTAGCCTTTCGCTCCGGTTCCTCCCCTATATGCCTCCTTCCTTTTCTCCTTCTTTATTCTCAAAACCCCTGTTTTGATCTCAGGCTTTTCTCCTTGCAATTCCAATCCACTTTCAGACATGAGCGATTCTAAGGTCCCCTTTTCTTTTTTTCATTTACTTTTATTGGGTTTTTAAGTTTCGTTTCGTTTATTTTGGGTGGAATTTTGTTGAGTTTGACGGTATGGAGTTTATGGTTTTATTTGATAACAAGCATGCAACTGCTAGTATTCCATCAAGTTTACTCCTTTCACTGAATGTTTATCTATTAAGTGAAATGTTGCATATGGGTGGTCTTTTACAAATTTCAGTGGTGCATAAAGAAAATCCTATTGGCCTCCTGTCCATTCATTGACCCACGTAAATACATGGCTGAATTATGTGTTATACAATCGAGAGCAAAAGCCATGTGGATTTTTGGAAGCATCCAAGGGAATGCATGCTCTTACACGTTGATATTTGAGAACTTTCTTCGAAGTGTAGATGGGGTTTTCCCGTCTTTTGTTCATTCTCTCAAATATTCTCAATTTACTATTAGACGTTAGTTTCGTTTTTGGTTCTGGTACATGACATTTAATAGCTAAGGGCGAAATTTTATTGGAGGACTTTTACGGTTTGATAAAATGGATTTAAATTATTTGTCATAGTATTTGTTAATGGTTTCTGCCTTGGTGTGTTTAAGACCTCTGGACTCATGGACTTCTTTTCCTATCAGGTTCTGTTATTCGGGTCTTTCACTGAAGACGAAACCAATTCATGGATGCCACCTAAGTTGAATGTTAATCCCGGAAAGCTGGTCAACAACGTTAACGTGCAATTTGGTTCTCTAAATTTTACAGATGGAAAATCATTGGGCAGTTCTGCTGACAGTGAACTGAATGGACCTTCTGGTTCCTCGACAGGATCCGTTACTTTTGGGTCCACTGATTTAGCTAAGGACGATACTGAACTGATAATTGGCCAAAGAAGAAAAAGTCATTCTCCCCTAGAATCAGGAGTGCCAAAGGAGAATGGATGTAATTACAATTCCAACCAAAGCTTCTCTTGTACTAATGGGGTGACAACAACGGAAATAGACGACATTGATGCTTCATCATCATGTGTATCAAATGGTCATAACAATTCTTTAAATCAGTTTTCAAGACTGATAGCAGAAGATAGCAAGCAAAATGGTAGTATCGATCATTTGCAGGAAAATGTTCTCAAAGAGAATTTCAGAAGAGCACCCAATGTCTCTGTTACCTCCTCCAATAAGCTCCTACCTCGAGGTTTAATAAATCTGGGGAACTTATGCTTTCTGAACGCAACTCTGCAGGCCCTTTTGTCCTGCCCTCCTTTTGTTGATCTCTTGAGAAACTTAAGGAATCGTGAAATTCCCAAGGTCCTTGCCTTTCCTATTATATTCTCACAGTGATATAAAAAACGAAGCAAGTATATTTTGAATATGATTAATACTATTGTTTCTGCAAATACATGGCGAACTTTTGACTTTTGACATTTATTTTTCAGGCTGGTTATTCCACACTAACTGCATTTGTAGAGTTCATATCTGCCTTTGAAGTACCTAGTTCAACTGTTCTGAATAGGGATGTGGCTGCTTTTGATGTTGGGAAGCCTTTTAGCCCTCTCATGTTTGATGACGTTCTTAAAAATTTTAGTCCAGATCTACCCAGTGGTATCTTGGGCCGTCCAAGGTTTGTGGATCTTTTGCTAATATCTTTTCGTTTCAATGCTGAAATCTCATCCTTGGTTGTGGTTTTTTAATGTTAAAATCCACAGTCAAGCTGAATGTAACCATTGATACAGTGGTGCCTTTTCTTTGTCAGTATTGTCCATCATAGATGTAATATTATTCAAAATTGAAGAGATTGTAGAATTCTCTGCACCTTGTGCAGATATTTCATTCTTGTGATCTCTATCTCATGCAAGTTATGATTTGTGAATTATTTAGTTGACTTCCTTCCAAGCGAGGTTTGCATTTAGTTTCTAAATATTTTTTTTTGATATTTGACAGTTGATATTGAAGTTTAATGGTCATATTTTTCAATGGATAACTAAAGGTTATGTTATTAGTAATTTTTATTTTGAAATGCTTAACCCACTGTATTTATCTGAATTTATGTGCTTTTCTGGACTTTATTTTAAATGCTATATAGGGGTTAAATATAATTTTGAAGTCCAAGTTCATAGTACATCGAACTTGTACAAGAATTTTTTAATATGAAAAGGAGAAAAAAGGGAAAAATTAAAAAAAGAGTGTAAATGGGTACTAGCATCCTGTTGAACGTAATTATTCTTTGTCATAAGTGTAGAAAGATATATTGAAAAGAGTTGCATACCTGTTCAATTTTTCGTGCAGCCTTTTGATGACTTTTACAGTGGTCCATTCCACTTTTCATTTTAAGGGTAGTTTTTACTGGAAGTTCAATAAAAAAGGAGACTTCCACTGCTTGACATGATGTCTATCAAAAGTTTAGATTCAATTATCACCTCTAAAATGCTCTTTATGCTCGAAATGAACGAATCTTAAATTCTTGTCATTATGCTTATCCAGGCAGGAAGACGCACAAGAATTTTTAAGTTTTGTCATGGATCGGATGCATGCTGAATTGCTGAAGCTTGATGGAACGTCTTCAAGTACCAATGGGGGTAAATCTTTTGTAGTTGCTTCTGCAGAAGATGATGAATGGGAGACAGTTGGGCGGAAGAACAAAACTGCAGTGATGAGAACACAGAGTTTTGTTCCTTCAGAGTTGAGTGAAATCTTTGGAGGGCAACTGACAAGCATGGTGAAAGCAAAAGGTAGTATAAGCTTTACCATACACATGCACAAACGTCCTGGGTTTTTGGTCTAGTTTTGTTTTGCTTTTGCTTTTTAATGCAAATGGAATATTGTTGCAGATAGTTGACATTTAGAATTTGGTTAGTGTCTTTTGGAATTATTGTGCTTCTTACCAATTAATTTGTTATGTTTGGATTTCTTTGCAGCTACTTAACTTTCAAACTACTGCAGTTTGGCAGTCTCTGTGTATGATCCATGTGTGTGATTTCCCCTTAATTAATGTATCTAAGCCATCATAAATATAGGGTCTTCTCTGACTTTTATTTAGATGAACACTGTTGTTTGGTTGCTTTGATTATTTTCCATTCACTTGGTTTTTTTGTTTGAGATGGCTCAAGTCTTGTTTTATGGGTCTGAAGAAATTGAAAGAGTTTTAGGTTAAATGAACATGGATTATTATCTCCAGAAGCTGAATGTTTTATTGCTGCTGAGATAATAACATACTTTTTCTTGATATCATCACCTCTGATCCAATTTATGACATGGAATTAATTGAGCAGGAAATAAGGACTCTGGTACTGTCCAGCCATTTCTTTCACTGCACCTTGATATTTACCCTGAAGTTGTGCGCACTATCGAGGATGCTCTACGTTTGTTTTCTGCACCAGAAACTCTTGAAGGGTACCGACCATCAGCTGCTGGGAAGGTATACTCTATCTCCTATAGATCTATGGAACCCTCTTTCTTTGAACTCCCGGATGAATGTTTTTCCATGCATTTTCATTCATTATTTTATTTACTCTGCCCCTAGCATTTATGACTCTGGTCCAACCGGGATTTAGGATATTTCTTCTGCAGGAAGACCTCTCCATTCTATCACCTTTCAGATTGAAATTTTGGTCCCAAATTAGAAATTGGGTTTGTAACGTATTGACGATTTAGTTGAGTATGGGCAAATTCTTTTTTATTTGCATTGTTTTAGAAAACTTGTCACGCAATAATCTCCTGGAGGTGTTCTTTATTAATAATGATGGAATGGATATTTATTCAAATTGGTTAGTAAAAAATCTGATTTGTTTAAGATTAATTATAGGTTGCAGGTGGTTGGTGGACATAGGATTGTTGAAATCTATTCTTCTTCATGGATTATAGTTTTGTTATTTGAAGGCTGAAGTTCCGTTTTAAAAAATGATAAAACTGGAACTCCATTGTCTTCAAGTTCTGATGGGTGCATGTTGAGCAGACGCTCTTCACCAAGCATATTTTTAGTTTCATATATTTCTAAAATTGAGATATAATTTGTCCAGGCTGGTGTAGTTGCTGCTAGCAAATCTGTGAAGATACAGAAACAGTCAAAGATAATGATATTACACCTGAAGCGTTTTGGCTATGGAAGCCATGGAAGTACCAAGTTGAATAAGGCTGTGCACTTCCCACTTGAGCTGGTTTTAAACCGTGATCTTCTTGTCTCATCATCGAAAGAGGTACTTACAATCCACAGTCTCTCACACTATGGTCTTTTACGTTTGTTGGTTGAGATTGTTTGGTATTATGGGCGCACAATGGAGATAGGTGGTCTTTTGTTCGAGGAGGTGCTTCTGGCATGCTAGTTTCTTTGCTGTAATGTGGGGTATTTGACATGACAGAATAATAGATTTTCTAAAGGGGTCGAGAAATCAGGCTTTGCCTTCTTATAATTATGATCTTGTTCTTCTTTTGGATCGAAGTCTTTCTTATAATTTAAGCTCTCAACTATGAATTAGAAAGACTGTTGGCTAATTGTTTCCTTTCGCAATTCTTTCAGGGTAGAAAATATGAACTTGTAGCTACCATAACCCATCATGGAAGAGAGTCCTCAAAGGGGCATTACACTGCAGATGTTAGATACCATAACAACCAATGGCTTCGATTTGATGATGCATCTGTCATGGCAATTGGGAAGAATAACGTGTTACATGACAGGGCTTATGTTCTCTTCTACAAACGAGTATAACGACTTTAGACGTAGTGTCTTCTTTCTGGATCTGATATGATATCAACTTGGAAAATTCGTTCTGCTTGTGAGGAGACTTGAGTTGGTGATAATATATGATGATCTGGTTTTCTGAGAATGTTTGTTTGAACTCATTATCTATTCTTTGTACGATCTGGTTCTGTAGATTATATTTTTAACTTTAGAAGTGTTATACATATTTGGTTTTTGCTAAATGCTGTTTTCTTAGAGATTTTGAAGGAATAGATTGGAAGAGAAGCATCATTTTATGACTTTGTAGAGTTTAATTGAAATCTGACTTAGAAGGGATTAATCTATAGATTCTTTTAGCATACTATGTTGCAAATAAAGGGGTTAAAATTGGAGACTTGTAGAGCTAGAATTGATTTGATTACTAAACTGTGATTTATTTGAACAATTTGATGGCTTATTTGGTCTTGGTCTATATGAGTGAAGTGACAACACAACCATTATGGTTTACAAGTGTTGTCTAAAGTTTTAATTTTAATATTTAGATTGTAAATAACTATTTTTTATTTTTAGGCGAATGTAACTAAACATCAAATCATTGAAGATGACTAATTTCAAGATTTATTAGATCGAATCTACACATTTTAATATACCAATGATCAAAGGTGTAAGTGGGTTGGTTACTAAACTCTGAATTGATTACTTTCTTTGGTTAAATTATTATCTTGGCCTTTATTTTATTGTAGTTTGGATACTTCATTTAGTCCTTTTCACTTCAAAGAAGTTTTAAAATTAGAAAGATTTATAAAATTGACATACCTAAATCTAGAAAGACTTATACTTAAGTCTCCACAACTTTTTTTTTTTATACCCAATCTCTACTTATTATTAATTAGGGTCTTAGTGTGGAAAATCCCAAGTTTAGACATTTTAAAGTAACGGGACTTACAATATAAAAAGTTTTAGAGAAATTGGAAGGGAATGACTCACTCCTTATTTTTGGAAAAATAGCCAAATAAAAAAACTAATGATAAACAATCTCCCATTGCTTCTCTCGCCTTGAACCATCACATAATTAATTTTCAATTTAGATGGTTATTTGTTAATTGTTATGATAATACTAACAGAATAATGTGTATTTTCTCAAACATTTTGATCTTCTAATGATCTAGTGTTTGTGGATTGGGTTTGGCTTAATGACTTTTTTGGACTCAATCCAATTGTTCACATTTGGGTTGAGTTGGCTCGGATTACTTGAGTCATTTATTTAAATTTTTGTTCTAAAAAGAAGTAAAATGGTAATATGTAAAAAATTTATTTAATTATTTTCATATATTGAATTAGAATTAACAATTCAATTTTGATGTAAAAATTCTTTTTTCGAAGTACCAGTTTTTAGGAGTTGTTGGAGAAAAAATTATCCAAAACAACATGAAATTAAATAAAACTAAAATAAATATAGGCATCTATAATTTTATCATAAATGAAAAATAATATTTATTAAAATTAAAAATGGTTCGAGTTGGTTCAGGTTGGTTTGAGTTATTTAGGTGAACCCATGAACCAACCCAATCTATAATATTTTCATTTATTTGGACCCAATCCAATCCATATGAGTTGATAACCCAACCAAACTATACAGATGGGGTTGGATTGATATGGTTGATTGGGTCCTCGGATTTTTTGAACCGCTCTAGTTTATCTCACATGTTTAGATTCAATTTAATTTACATGTTCGAATGCTATAAATTTGAGTTTTGGGAGCATGCCAAATGTGTATTTATTCAAAATAATTTGATTGTCCTGAAAATAAAAAAGAAAAAAAGAAAGAAAGAAAGAAAGAAAGAAAGAATGATTTGATAGTAGTAGCTTTCCTTCTTTTTCAACTTATTTTATATTCACAATCCTAAGTTCATGAAGATCAAATAGTGAGATATGTGATTATAGGAAGCCTTTTAGACCAAATAAAGCAAACCAAACTTAGAAAGTACAAAAGAGAGAGCCTATTTGCAATTGGCAGCCATTGATTTTTTCTTCTTCTTTTTGGGAGGGTTCATATTGAAACTTGAAAGCTTTTCATACTCCACAAAGTATAAACTCATTTTTCTAAATTAGAAAAGAAAAAAAAAAAACTCAACTTTATAAGGATAAAAAACTATATTACATTCTCTAGTAGTACAAAAAGTAGCAATATGAAAGACTATGTCAAAGGTTAAACAATGATGTAGACTGGGTATATACAATATGATAATTTATTCTATGAAGGGTATAGGACAAAATTTGTACTTTATATTCAATGAATGTGTTGAATATTTAATTTGATTCTTAATGTTTGTGCCCTTTTTTTCCTTTCTGATCTATGTTAAAAGTTTCAATTTTATCTTCTTATGGGTTTATTTTTCTCAATTGAGTTGTATAGTGTTCTCTCTTTTGACTTTAAGATAAATTTTATTAAGTTTTAATTGCTTTATGAATAGAATTGAAGATTTATCTACTTTACACACCTTTTATATATATAAAAAAAAGAAATACAGAAGGGATCAAATTGGAACTTTCAACAAATAAAGGACGAAACTAAAAAAGGGACATATACATTCAATCGGAGCATAACTCAATTGATTACTTCTTTAAATAAAAGGTTACATGGTCAAATCTTGACTTGATTACTTCTTTAAATAAAATGTTACATGGTCAAATCTTGACTTGATTCTGGTTGAGAAAAACATTAGTATTTTTATTCTTAAGATAAAATGAACCTTATCAAAAAAACAAGTAGCAAATTTATTATTGAGCCCATATATTTTTCCTATAATTAATGTGTGTGCTACAACCACAACAAAATCCCAAAATATAAGGTTGACCATCAAATTAAAATGAAAGAGAAATAGTTATTTTCTTTGAATTTTTTGCATTAATTGTAGATCTAAGTTAGGAAAAAAGTTGATACATAAATGAAAGACTTCAATTTGCCCACCATTAAATTAATTACAACTTTCTATGTTTCTCATTCATAAGCTAGCTAACTGAAAAAGATGAACAAACTCCATTTTCACACACCCTTTTTTATATTTCTTTTTCATCTCTTAATATATATATATGAACACTCCAAATTAAAACATCCATAATTATTTACTCTCAATATTTCAAAGCTTTCACATTACAAAGAGAAAAGGAAGATCGATAAGTTTGACATCAAGAACATGCAATGCAAGAACAAGACCAACATTGACAAGGAAGTCAAAATAGTGATAAAAAAGAAAGTTTTTAAATTTTCTTATTATATGGTACTATGTGGAAAAATGATGCATCTTTTTTAATTAAAAAAAATGGGATTTAAATTTGTAGGTTGGTGGGTTAATTTGATTAACTAGCCTCACAATGTTTACTTGATTAGTATGATATAGACTAGAAAATGAGAAGACCCATTAAGCTCATGAAGTTCAAACATCACCTTGTTTATGTATATATAAATTATTATTATTTTTTAATACAATAAAGAAAAAGAACTTCACAACCTGAAGTCAAGCACAATCACAAGGAAAAACAATAGAGAATTTCACACAACTCAAGTAAATAGGTCTCAAGGATAAGAGCCAATGAAAATAAAAGCTCAAAGTCACTTAGAATAATACATATTGCACCATCTGACTAACCATCTAGGAAGTTTGTAAGTCTGCTCAGGGATATAACAATTAAGTTGTCTCCAAATATGACGAATAACAACACACTAGACTACTCTCCAGACCTTACACTACAACTGATCATCTGCACTCATATGATAAATTAAGTCAAGTTTTGAATCTCAGTGAGATGTCTTATGAGAACATGTTCTCCCACAGTAACAAATCTTCCTGGATAGTCTGGCTAAAAAGCAAATCAAAGAATAACTTTCTAGGGTGTACATGGGTTGGGTTGAGTTGGATTGGGGAATTTTTTGGACCAACCCAAAAATTCAGGTTGGTCGAGTTGACTACCCGAATAATTCGAATAGGGTACCCAACCCAACTCTTGTTGGGTTGTCAATCTGAGGCTGGATAGCTGGATCTGAGGGACTGAGGACGTCACAGACTCACGAGAGGAGAGGGAGACCGAGAAGAGAGGAAGAGTTGGAGGAGAGGGAGAGTTGCTGTTGGAGAGCGAGAGGAGAGGGAGAGGCAGTTGGTAGAGTCGCAGAGACCGAGAGGAGAGGGAGAGTCGGATCGGAGAGTAGTGCATGGGGGCACGGGAGAGTCACTCGTGAGGGAGAGGGTGGCGACAAACAAAATAAAAAAGATAAAAAACCATAATTTGAAATTTCATTTTCACTTATATATTTATAATTAGTAATTCAGGTTGGGTTGGGTCAACCTGAATTTTGAAAATTTCAACTCGAGACCTAACCCGACCCGAAAAAAACTAGAAAATATAACCCAACCCAACCCTTCTACCTCAAGTTGGGTAGTCCGGATTGTTTGAGTTATCGAGTTATTTAAACTTCCCTAGTGCAAAAATATAGACACTAACTACCTGCTCATATATGATCATGAATCTATAGTTGATTGCGAACATTTAATCAAGCAATGCTAGCAATTGAAGCTAGCTTGATTAAGATAAGATACAGAAGAAAAAAAAAAATTCAATTTTTACTCTAAACTTGTCACATCACATTTCATTGAATCGGACATATAAATGTTGCAATTTCTACCCTTTATTTAATTTTTTATAATCCCCCCAATAATTTAAATGAAAAATAATGCAAAATTTGAAATTTCAATTTTTTTATTTATTTTAAAATTTATTTTAAATAGATAAATATAAATAATAATTTGATATAAAATAAATTTAAATAATAATTAATTAAATAATTAATGATATTAAATTAATATTAAATATTAAATTAATAATTTTTCCATTTAACCCGACAATTTCCAATCCGATGAATTTATCCAATCAATATTTAAATCACATTTAAATATTTCATACTCTCCAATTTCTTTTAATTCATAATTAAAACGAATAAACCGTAAATCTTATTTCGTAAATGAATTTGAACATTTTCAAATTATTTCACTAGACCGTTCTAAATTTTAGTCCATGAGCTAACAAGGGGACCAAATGAACCTACATGAGCTCCAACGATCCGATATTAACCAATTAAACTCTTTAACCTAATTAATTAACATTCGTTAACTACTAGAACACTCCACTATAGCCTAGTAGCTGCACTCTTCTTATTGTAGATATATTTTTGTCCACTCGATATAACCATGATTAGTAAGTTGATCATCCACAAGTTGTTCGTAATTAGAGCTGGGTCAAAATTACTGTTTTACCTCTTTAATTACATCTCATTCCTTAAGTTACACTGATTCTCTAATGAACAATTGGTTTGTGGTCCAACCATCAAATTGAGTACCTCTTGGGCCAATGAGAGGGTAGGGCCTCTGTTCAACACCTGGACTCAGCACTTAAGGAAACAACTTCTCTACTAACTTAGAATTAGGTAGGAGCGAATCCCATCTCGCAAAACTATGTCCCCAGTTATCTACCTAGTCTTATCCCTAAAATGGAAAGCTTATTGAGTCGGCAAACTCGGGTCACTCTCACTCATGGAGATTAAAGGATAATCCCAAATAAATAAGAGTTCATAGTTAACTTAGGATTAAGATTGAGTTGCCTAGGTCATCAGGTTGAAATAATCAATTTTATCAGTAAACGATGTTATAAAGTAAAAATGATTATTTTATGGTCCGATCTTACGAAAACTCATTGCATAGGATGCCTATACTTTCATGTCTCTACATGAACGATATAGGATCACGTCGTTTGTATCAAATACAAAGTGGGTTGCATCCATAGTGTCCCCAGGATAATGTATCCAATCTTATCCCTATACTATAAACTTTTTGGCTATTACCTAAACTTGATCCACTTTTATGTCTATACATAAAGTCTAAGTATTCAAACTATAGCCAGAGGTTCTTAGTTATTGGATTTAATAAATGCAATTCACATATTCAATAACATCGTTACTGAATAAACCTTGATAACAATTTTATTGAGAATATGTTTAAAGCTTACAAACCACGAGTTTTAGTACATGAAACCCAACACATTGAAACTTGGGCTGTTTTTAAATATAAGAAAATGAACCAAAATATTTACAAATACAACAAACTTTCATTGTCTAATAGATAGCGATAGACAACTATCTGTATGCAGATAAACACAGATAGTAGTCTATCGCGATCTATCACTTTTTATTATAGATAGACTGTAATATTTTACTATTACTTATAAATATTTTCATCAATTTTTTCATTTAAAATAATTTTTCTCGAAATTTAAACTAAAATTTACTGTTTTCTTTCTTTTCATAAAATACTGGTTAATTTTTCTATAAAAAAAGTCTTCATAGTTACAAGCGGGAATGGTTGTTATTAAATATCTTTTACTTTTTACAAATTTAAGACAAAATAACTATAAAACAGATTATAAGATACTACTGCTACATACATCAAAATCTTATTTATTATTATTATTTTTATTTTTTTGAAAGGACATCGAAATTTTATTTTTATGTCTTTAATGCAAAGTAAAAAAAAAAAAAAAAAAAAAAAAAAA
>QLSR01000304.1:407891-460026 GCA_031780015.1 Citrullus colocynthis
CCCCCCCCCCCCCCCCCCCCCCCCCCCCTCCCAAATTGGGTTTAATGATTCCTCCCCCACCTCTTCTTTTCTCCATTTCTTGCAATGACATTCTCGCATTTCGATGTCTAATGTGAACTCGGATGTAGATTTATTTGATGAACAATGCCAACTATTTGGTTTGTTTATGCTCATTTGAAGAATGAAAGAGCAAATTAGGGGGAAGTCTTATGTTTTAATACCAAACTGAAAGGAAAAATAGGGTGAAGGTGAATCAACTACCTTCCTCTATACTATATCTATACCTGCAATTATAAGTTCAAATCTATCCATCTCGCTGTTTAAGATCCAACCTCCCACGTGAAGCCAAGTGTTGATAATATACCTAACAATTAAATCTGTCCTAATCTATCATTTCCATCAACAAATTAATCAGTACAATTGTTTTCAATATAATCAACAATCCAAATAGAATTCCAACCTAAACTATGCTCCCTACTTCCTTGATATGGATAAGTAGAAACAACAGTAACAATCAGACATTTTTTTCTGGCAGTTTGAAGACTTAAATATATATATATATATATATATATATATATGAGAGAGGATAAGGATGTTGGTGGGAGAAGATAATGGAAAAACTAAGGCTATGAAGTGAAGAAAGGGAGAAAGGAAGGGGAGGCAGGTATCATGTTGGTTGATGGAGAGTGGGAGTTGGTCAGTCAGTGGATGTCTACTTTCCCTTTTGACTTCTCAATCATACTATAAACAGAATCAAATCAATGCAAAATATCTATGCATATTATGTCCTATCAATTCACAAAAAGGGATTCGTTTCATTTTCTACAGTTTGAGAGATTCACGATTTACAAATTTGATCTCATGGATTTCTGTTCATCGTATTTTATTTTAGTTTTCAAATACCATTTTAAATCTTGGCTATTAGTTTTTCATACCTTAGACACTTGGGGCTAAAATAGATCTATTTTACAACTAAAAGAGTATATTAGAAAATTAAGGGACTACATAAAACATATTAAAAGTTATAAGAACTAAAACGAAACAAAACTTGAGAGTTCAAAACCATAGAAGAGTTTGATCTTGAAGTTGAAATTCTCAAACTTTCGTGTTTATATCTCTTTTGTCCAAGAGGTTACAAATGTTTTCTATATACAAAAACCATTGGAATCATTGCCATAATTTTCTGTATATGATTTAATAGAAATTATTAATGGAAAGTTAATAGATTGAGAGAGTTCTTATATGAAGCCCATGACCAAAATAGCATTTCAAAGTTTATGACCAAAATAGCATTTCAAAGTTTAGAAACCAAATCGAAATCAAAATGAAAGTTAAGTTTATTATTACTATTTCATAAGAAAAGTGAAGGTTCAAGACCTCATTCCTAGATTAGAAAACATAAGAACCATGAACAATAAGCATATGTACATAGTCACATACCAAAAGTACGGAACGAAAAAATAAAGAGAAATACTAAAATCCTCTAGAAAGGCTAGCCTTCTTTTGCTTGTTATGGAAAGTGACACATTCGATCATATTCAAATGGATTCTTTGGGACTACAATAGTGTATGTACCAGAGTGCTTCTGAGAGTTTGGACCACACTTTTATAAAATTGAAATGCTCAAATGCGCATTTTATGTGGACATCTTTTTGTAGACTTTCAATATGGAGTTGGCTTGAAACAAATAGTATTTTTCGATGATAGAGGAGGTCCTTTTCTACCCTTTGTTTCAAGATAAGGGAGAGGTTTTTTAGTGTGTTACCTTTTCTGCTGCTGTTTAGCTTGGTAGAAGATAACTTTTATGGAGTTGGGAGGCCTTCAAGGAGGAATCTTTGGTTTGTTTGCAAGAAGTTTTGTAATAATTTTTGTTTCTAACGATTAACAACAAGAACAAGTAGAACCCTGCCTTGTAATTTTTATAGTTTTGAATTGCTTTATTTGCTTCTTTTGTTGTCGGCTATCTCCTCTCCTATATTGCTCCCTTGCATATTATCATTTGCGAAAGATTGGTTTTTCTATTATTAAACAAATGATAATAATAAAGAAAATTTTTGGAAGTTTGAAACAAATAAGCCCATAAGTACGTCAACACGATGAAGTTACTGTTTCTAATACTCCCCCTCATGTATAACGAAAATTTCCATCTGACAGTTGATATTATATTATATAATGTCAAATACCAAAAGTCACAAGCAATATTAAGATGCAACAACAGATATTTTTTATATTATTAGATACAGAAATGTACAAGATGCTACTTCATCCAACGTCATATGAAATTAATCTCTAAGCACATCAATATAATATGTAGGAAGCTAGGAATGAATTCAGAAGTAGAGCACATGGCAGATGGGGATTACAGGAAAGAGAAAGTCAGAAGGAAAAGGTACAAACTTGATCCAATGTAAGGCTGGCATTTTCTACATGAAGCACTTCTGCAATAGCGCTGCTGTGACATGTTAAGACAGTAGGTATCAGTATATCGAAAATGAGATATGCAGCTGGGCCGGTCTCTGTCGAGCTTTCTTCCCTTTGCTTAGAAAAACATGCCTGCCTGGTTTTACCAAATCCATGAAGATAAATGGTGTAAAAGTCTATCATTTGGTAGTAAAGAATGAAGAGCACTAGAGAAAAGAAAAGACTCTGAAATGTAAAAATGAATAGCTTTGATGTGAAACTTGAGTGATATTGCACTCCTGATACAAAGTTTCTTCAGAATAATGGTTTAGAAAATGATAACGTATTTGCATAAGATTTCAAGGAGACACTATAATATCAAGGTCTAGACTACCTTCTACCTCGAGATGCTGATGCATAAGATAATATGCAGGACTTCCATTGAGAAAAAATGATTGAATATGAGGGCATACAAAAAAACCAAGCCCACAAAAACCCTCATAGGAAGGGACAACTAAATAAAATATTGCCTAGGATATAATTACAAAAAGTCTTCGAAACTGAAGCCCACAAAGAAACATGAAACCTCACAAGGGACCAAAACTCACTAGTGTCCTTCTCCACTCCACAAAAATCTTTGCTGTTCCTCTCCCCCAAATGTCCGATAAAATTCCACACACTCCCGCAAACCAAAGAAAACGACCTTTCTCTCTAAAAGGCAGATGGAGGAGGAACTCCCCGATCGTCAAACGAACATCTCTCTGACGAGCAAACGCAAAATCAAACTCCAAAAATAAGTCATTCCACACCAATCTTGCATATTGACACTCTCAAAGAAGGTGACCCAGGTTTTCCTCTGCCTTTCGACAGAGGATAGAACACCATGGGTCCACAACCAAAGACATCTTCCTCCTAGAAATATGATTCCTTACCGTCTCCCACCAATAGAAAACAAGGTGGGAAAAAAAAGGGAGATAAGAAGAAATATCTCTCCATAGGTTTCAGTGTGTACCTTTAGCCCCTTTCACCACCCACTCATAAGGATGGGGACCATGCTTACTCATAAAAATCTTCTACCACAAGGACTCAGATTCAAGGGAAAACCGCCAAAGCCATTGTTGATTATTTCCTTTTATATTAATATTTTTCATTATATTAATTGTGAAATATTTCTTCTATTTAAGAAAATATTTTTCTATCACATAGAAATAAGAGAAAAAATAGAAATACATTTTTCAGTATGGTATCAAAGCAATAATTTTGAAACCCCAAAAAACCCTAATTTTTTAAATAAAAACTAAAACCCTAAAAACCCTGGATTTGCTATTGCCGCCGCTGCACACCAGATCCCCACCGAACGTCACATCTCAGTTGCCGAACACCACCTAAACATTCAGATCTCCACCGGTTAGCGAAGCCCGAAGCCGTCAACGCCCGAATTCGATTCGCGAAGCTCGAAGTCTTCCCAACCGACGCTAACGCGAGTTTCCAATATATCGATGCCTGGGTTCCAGCCTCCTCCACTGGCTGACCACATCTGCGTTACTGTCCAAATCATTTCCTGCCAGTCACCGCCACCGACCGTCCGCCTTTTGTCTCTGTTGCCGCTGCGTGTTTTGTTTTAGGTTTGTTTAAGCCTCTATTTGATTTCTTTTCTTCAGATCTATTGTTTTTTTGGGTATTTTATCTCTTTAGCAACATGTTAGACACTAAGGCATCTGCTGCTAAAGTCTTCGACAATCAGATCCATTCCAACACTCCAACTATCCAAATAACCACAATTCGGCTTAACGGGGATAACTTTCTTCGTTGGTCCCAAAGTTGGGTTATATCACTAGAGAAAAAATCGCTCCCAGTCTGGATGACCCTTCATTTGCTATGTGGGGAAAACTCCATGGTTATGACTTGGCTCATCAATTTTATGGTAGAAGACATCAACAATAACTACATGTGCTACTCTATTGCAAAGGAATTATGGGATGATCTATTTGATACATATGAGCGAAAGTCCACAGGTGACCAAAAACATTACCGGAAAATTGTAGAAGATGGTCGCATTTACAAATTTCTTGCCGGTCTCAATGTTGAGTTTGATGAGGTTAGAGGCAGGATACTTAGGGAATTCCAACTATTAATCATGTTTTTTCTGAAGTTCGTAGGGAAGAAAGCCACAAGAATTTGTTGAAAGTTCAGCTTTGGTGATTAAGAATAATGCAATAAAAGCTTCTGATCAATCCAACAAAACTCATGACAAGCCTCGTGTTTGGTGCGATCACTGCAATAAACCCCGATATACGCGAGAAACTTGTTGGAACTTCATGGAAAACCTGCAAATTGGAAGAGCTCCAAACAATTTGAGAGAAACTCCCATCAGCATGCCTCTAATGCGAATCGTGTTGATTCCAGTCCATTTAAAGAGCAAATTGATCAAATCCTAACGCCGTTAAAGTCCAATTCATCAGGTAATCCTATTATTTCCTTGGCACAAACAGGTAATTCCCCTTAAGCTCTCTCGTGTCTAAATTCCTCTCCATGGGTCATTGATTCCGCATATGACTAGTTTCTCTTGCTTATTTGAATCATACTCCCTTGTGTATTGCAATAAGAAAGTTTGTATTGCCGATGGTAGTTTCACGTCTATTGCAGGCAAAGGAACTATCCCCCTAAGTACAAAACTCATATTACGCTCTGTCCTTCATGTTCCACATTAGCTTGTAATTTACTATCTGTGAGCAAAATATCTAAGGATGCTAACTATCGTGTTATCGTTTGTGAAACTCATTGCCTCTTTCGGGATCAAGACTCGAGGGAGACGATTGAATGTGCTAGGATGATTATGGTCTCTATTACTTTGATGAAGTTTCAACTAGTTAAAAAAAAGTTCAGGGCTTGAGTAGTGTCGTTCTCTTTCCGTTCAAGTAACTACAATGCTTTGGCATCGTAGATTAAGACATCCCAATTTCGTTTACTTGAAATATTTGTTTCCAGATTTATTAAAAGGTATTGATTGTTCTATTTTTCAATACAAAGACTGCATATTTGCCAAACACCATCAATCCACTTTTTCACCTAAACCTTACAGGGCTTCATCACCTTTTTACTTAATTCATACTGATGTTTAGGGTCCATCTAACGTTTTGATTAATAATGGCAAGCGTTGGTTTGTTACCTTTATCGACGATCACACTTGTTTGATTTGGCTTTATTTGTTAACTAAAAAGTCAGAAGTAAAAGAGGTCTTTGTTCTTTTTATAAAATGATTGAGACTCAATTTCAAACTAAAATTCGTATTCTTCACTCTGATAATGGGACTGAATTTTTCAACAAACAATTAACCACTTTTTTACAAGATAAGGGTATTTTTCATCAAACTATGTGTCGTGATACTCCTCAGCAGAATGGTATTGCTAAACGGAAAAATAGACATTTACTTGAAGTTGCTCGTGCCCTTATGTTTTCTATTCATGTTCCAAAATATTTATGGGGTGATGTTGTTCTAACCGCTGCATACCTAATCAATTGCCAACTAAGGTGTTGAATTTTAAAACCCCTCTAAATCAACTCAAAGAGTTTTTTCCTACTACCCAACGGTTCTCGGAGTTACCATTAAAACTATTTGGGTATACTGTTGATGTTCATAGTCCTCTCCTTTCCCAAACTAAACTGGACCCTCGGGTTATTAAATGCATTTTTGTAGGCTATGTTTCACATAAGAAGGCATACAAATATTTTGACCCCTTGACCCACAAGTATTTTGAGAGTGTGGATGTGTCTTTCATGGAAAATCAACCCTTTTTTAGCTCAAATTCTCTTCAAAGGGAGATATCTATTCTTAAAAAGAATTTTTGGGACACTTCACCTCTCCAAAACATCATTAGTCTTAACATTATGAGTTCTAGTCAATCGATCCCAAGAGTGAAAAATTCTTCACCTGGGGGAGAAACACTACAAACTAATTTGACAGGTCTAAATCCTAAACGTCAATTTTATACTAGATGAAACATGACTCAAAGGGATAGAAATCAGACAATTGACCTAACACAGGACCAATCTAATGCTCCGATGAATGATTCTGAAAATCCAGGTATTTCTCCTAGCTCTCCTTCTCATAATATGTTACTTGATGTCTCTGATCTTGATATTCCAATTGCCTATAGAAAAGTTACCCGTCGATGTACAAAATATTTATTTGCAAACTATCTTTCTTATCATAGATTGTCTGACAGTCATAAAGCATTCACATCCAAAATAACCAACCTATTTGTTGCAAAGAATATACATAAAGCCCTAAATGATTTGAATTGAAAATTAGCAGCGATGAAAGAAATGAATGCGCAGAAACAAAGTGGTACTTGGGACATAGTTGATCTACCATAATATAAAAAAGTAGTGGGATGCAAGTGGGTGTTCACTGTAAAATGTAATGTTGATGGTAGGATCGAAAGGCACAAGGCCAGATTGATTGCTAAGATGTTCACCCAAACCTATGGAATTGATTATCAAAAAACATTGCCCCTGTAGCTAAAATTAACTGGATCAAAATTTTGTTGTCTGTTGCAGTTAATTTTGATTGGCCGTTCTATCAACTTGATGTTAAGAATGCTTTTCTCAATGGAATCTTGAAGAAGAGGTATTTATGTACTTATCGCCTGGCTTTGAAGCAGACCTTGGGGTTAACAAGATATGCAAGTTAAAGAAATCATTATACGGCCTTAAACAGTCTCCTAAAGCTTGATTTGAACATTTTGGAACGGCAGTCACGAGCTATGGATTTAGCCAAATTCAAGTCGATCACACTATGTTCTATAAGCATACGGAAAATGACAAGGTTGTTGTTTTGATAATGTATGTTGATGATATCATACTTACAAGCAATGATGAGACAGGAATGTCCATTGCGAAGGAAAAGTTGGCAAATGACTTCAAAATCAAAACCTAGGATCCTTAAAGTACTTCCTATGCATGGAGATTGCTAGGTCCAGAAGTGGTATTCTTGTCAACCAAAGCAAGTATATTTTTGATCTACTCAAAGAGACAGGTTTACTTGGATGCAGGGTAGTAGAAACTCCCATTGAGCAGCACTTAGAATTGGAAGTTGCAACTGAAAAGGAGGTAAAAGAAAAAGGAAAGTACCAGAGCCTTGTGGAGAGACTCGTATACCTCTCTCACACACATCCTGACATTGTCGTTGCAATTAGTATGGTAAGCCAGTTCATGCCCCTGGGGCAACTCACTTTGAAGTCGTCTTTAGAATCCCGAAATATTTAAGGACCCAAGGACAAGGGATAGTCTTCAAGAAACATAGCCACCTATAGGTGAAGGTTTACAGTGATGCTGATGGACAGGTAGCACAACCGATAAAAGATTGACCGATGGTTATTGCTCCTTTGTTGGAGGAAACTTAGTTACTTGGCGTAGTAAAAGACAACGTGTGGTTGCAAGATGTAGTGCTGAACCAGAATTTAGGGCATTAGCCCATGGTATTTATGAAGGCATATGGATAAAAAGGTTGTTGGAAGAGTTGAAATTCTCTCAGACAATGCCCATGTACATTTATTGTGATAACAAGACATCAATCTCTATTACCCACAATCCAGTCCTTCATGATAGGACGAAACATATTAAAGTTGATAAACATTTCATAAAGGAAAAGATTCATGCAAGAGTGATATGCATTCCCTACCTTCTAATAACAAATTGCAGACGTATTAACTAAAGGTCTCCCTAAGTGGCAATTCAACAAGTTGACTGACAAGCTAGCCATAAGTGATATCTTTAAACCAGCTTGAGGGGGAGTGTTGATTATTTTCTTTTATGTTAATATTTTCCATTGTATTTATTGTGAAATATTTGTTGTATTTATTTTTCCTTGTTGTATATTTTTTCCTTATTTGTAATGGGTGTTTCTTTTATTTAAGAAGATCATTTTCTATCAAATAGAAATAAGATAAAAAAAATATATTTTTCAGCAGCCATTTAGCCAACAAGGCTTTGTTGCGTAACCATGAATTTTCGAGCTCCAACCCCCCTTGATTCACAAGTTTTCCCCACAACCTCCCAACTAACCAAATGAGAACCTTTCCCTTCTTCCACCCCTTTCCAAAGGAAGTCTCTCATAATCTTCTCAATACCCTTGCAAACCAAAATTGGCACTTTGAACAGGGAAAAGTAATAGATGGGATACCACTCAACACCGATTTGATAAGCGTCATTCTCCCAACTTTGGAGGAAAAACTTTTCTTCCAACAAGCCAATCTCTTTCTAATCTTTTCCACGGGGGGATCCCAAAACAAGATTGCTCCCGGATTAACACTGAGGGGGAGACTGAAGTAGGAAGAGGGAAAGGAGCCAACATCACAACCCGCCAAGTTAGCCCATCTGTTAATCTTTTCCTGCTCACAGTTTATACCTAAAATCAGACATTTCTGCATCCAGAATCATATCTTTTTGTTCTGAAAGCTTCGATCATTACTCCCTGCTAGTCATATTGGTGAAGGGTGGGTCTGAATGTCTTCAAAACCAGAGAGTTTTCTTAAAACTAAATCACCAATCTGATTCTTCTCTCCTGAAACCGCTTTCATTTTCACTTGGCTGTCAACCTCAACCAAGTATGGAATGAATCAAAATGATCCATCACACCTAAGCTGCATCTTTGTATGGAATGAATCTGTTTGGCAAGAGAGACCATTTAATTAGTAAAGAAGTTGTCGCACCTAACATCTTCTTTGAAGCATTTCATTCATTAAATATGCTCACCATTGTAGCAGCAAGGCAGATTCACTCAATATTAAGAATGTACCTGACCTTCATCACAGTTACAAAATTTCATAACCCACTAAGCCAGGCAACAATGACTACTTATATAGATCTTTTTGTGCATGAAAGAGAGAGAAACCTGCGACCAATTTTCATACAGGGTTAAACTCATAAAAATTATGCAACAACTTCGATTACAAACTAATTTCATCCCCATTAAATTTCTTAGTATGATGATTTATTAATTTTAAGAAACCACATATGGATAAATTATGTTTTACCAATTGCAAATGTTTGTGCAACTGAATAGTTATTTCTTCCAATAACCATAAGAACTACTGATGTCGTGTGGCTTCTGATATGCTTTCTAGTATTTCTTGTGACACTTTGTAAATGTTCTTGAATATTCTTTGCTTTAGTTCTTGATCTCGTGTAAATATTGTTTTACTTAGGTTAAAGTAACGTTTTAGGCTTTTAATTGTCGTGGGTTAATGTTTTACCCGTTTGGTTGTTCTTTTACCTCTTTTGGGCTACTGTCCAGCCTATATTAGGTTGTATCTAATGGCCATTTGAGCTATCATTTGATGTTTGAATAAAGAAGTTCTAGAAGGACTTGCATTAACTACTCTAATTAACATTGCACCACATGATAGACGGCTATATGCAAGCAGGAAGTTGAAAGAAATACATCCGAAGAACCAAAACAAAAGAAAACGATAAATGAGTGAAATCATCAGAGTACACAGCACACCAATGTCTAGTAAAGTAACCTTGTCCCTACATACCTACATCCTTGAGCTGAAAACCCCTCTGGATTTGAGTAGAACATGAAGAAAGGCTGGTCCTATTTGACATTGGTAAAGTCATAAAGATTTCATCATGATCGGCTGGCCTTTGATGTGCTTTTTCGCCTCTTAATCAGCCCTTCCATCAAACTTAGATAAGTATATTTGTTTAACACAACACCTTTCTTTGTAGCTTCATCAAATAGGTGTGTTGCATCCTTATACTTATGTTGATTGCACAGTTCATTGATCTGATCCGAGTAATCCATCGACTTGGAATCAATGTGTTCTGACATTTCAGAGGTTAGCACATTCTGCCCTTTGTCCAATTTTAAATTTCGATCGTGCAATATTCCTGATTCAACCATTTTCAACCTAAACTCCTCTGCCTCCTTAATCCTTCCCGCATCTGTTAAAGCACCAAGAATCTCATTGTATGTAGACTGATCAGGTCCTAATTTTCTTTCTTCCATTTCAGTAAGAAGATCGTAAGCATTCTCGAATTTCCCTTCTTTGCACAGGCTAGATATTAAGGTGTTATATGTAACTACATCAATGTCTTTTCCTTTAGAAACCCAAGTATTGAACAGCTTAAGAGCCTTCTCTAGCATACCCTCTCTACATAGCCCACGAAGAAGAATATTACAAGTAAAGACATCTGGCTTGAATAAATCTTCAATCATTTTGTTATAGAATTGGAATGCTTTTTCCAAATTCCCTTCCCAGCAATAGCCATGAATAATTATGTTGTATGTAGTTTCATCAGGGACTAATCCACTCTCAAGTAGCTCATTCAGCTTATCTATAGCTTGATCGGTTTTCCCAGACTGACATAGTCCTCCAATTATAGAATTATAGGTGACGATGCTTGGAATAATCTGTCTTTCCTTCATTTCATCCCAAAGATTTAAGGCTCTGTTTGCCTTTTTATCTTTGAAGTAACCCATAATCAGAATACCATAGCTAACCTCATCAACAATATAACCCCGCTTACTAGCACTGCATAGTAAGTCATATGCCTCATCAAGCTTTTTCTCCCCACAGAGAGAGTGGAGAACGGTATTCAGGGTGCAAGTATCAAATTTCAAACCTTTACTGATCATTTGATCCAACATTTCAAACGCTTCTCCCATTTTTCCAGCTTTACAATAAGCATTTATTAGAGTATTGTACGTCACACAATCAGGAGAGAATCCATTTTCTTCCATCTTCTGAACAGTGGTATTTGCTTCATTCATGTTTCCTTTCTTACACATCCACTTCAGCATTATATTGTAAGTAACTACATTACACTTCACTCCTTTTTTCTCCATTTCTTCGATCAAACTATATGCCTCAGAACTATCCCGCCACTCAAAACTCCCATCAATCAATGTGTTATAGGTAACCACATCAGGCAATATTTTCATTTTCTCCATCTCATCTCTTAGCCTAAAAGCCTCATCAATCTTACCATCATTACAAAACCCACTAATCAACATATTATAGGTCCAAACATCAGGCAACAAATTATTCTGCGTCATTAGTTCAACCACCTTGGTAGCCTCCTTCAACCACCCTAGTTTGCAATACCCAGAAACCAAAATATTATATGTACTCTTATTTGGCAACAACCCTTTGTTCTTCATGTCTAACAGCAAGTCCCGCGCCTCCTGTAACCGACCCTTCTTGCACAATGCATCCAATATCGTATTATAACTCACATTATCCGGGACACAACCAAAGTCACTCATTTTATTCACCAAATCCAGTGCATCCTTAAATTTACTCTCCGCGCAATACCCATATATCAAAATATTGAAGCTCTTAATATCTGGTTCCACGCGGAGTTTAATCGAATCCTTGAACACCTCTCTACACAACAGAATAGACTTCGAAGACGGGTACCTTACCAAGGAATTGAGCAATGTGTTGCACGTAAGCAAATTCGGCCGGTAATTAAGCCGCTTCATCTTCTTGAAAATCTGGACAGCAAGATGGGGCTTGCCCATTTGCACGTAGGCGCTAATGGAGGTATCCAGAAGAGCCTTGGACGGCCGCGGAAGATCACGACTGGGATGGAGAATCAACCTATGGAGTTCGTGTGTGGGATCGGAGGCAATGAAGGAAACAAGGAGGGATTTGGCATCAGAGAACTTGTTATGGCTAAACAGAGAAGGCAAGAGGGTAAGAAGAGAAGAGAGAGAGTTGTTAGGTGGGGAAGAGAAAGAGGGAACATGTTTCTGAGCCCATTTGAAGAGAGAGAGGAGAACACAGGGTTGAGAACTCAGAGCTTTAGAGGCGAAAATGGAATATATCAGGGAAGGTGAAAGGTGTGCGGCGTTGGGGAGGAGTGCACTGAGAGGCTTTTTGGTGGAATTGAGGATCGTTATTATGGTTTGAATCAGTTGTTCTGGAGATTCTTGCTGGGTTGGTCGCTGATTTGAGGTTGAAGGAGTTTCCATGGCCACCCAATAACGGCTCCTAGCGTTTAGGCATTAAGAACCCTCAAAAAGTGAGAGAAGAAGAAGAAGAAGAAGAAGGGGTACTTTTCTAAATGGCTACAAATACAAATTCGAGGTTTAAAGAAATATAGCCGAATTTAAAAGCGTAATTTGCCAATATCTAATTGATTTAATTACGAATTTACAAATTTTTTAGAAAAATATATCTAATAGCATAACTGAATCAAACACACAGACCAAAAGAATCCCTATCAATTTCTTCAAAGGAAGAAGAGAGGTTTACAAAACTAACTCCAAAGTTACCAAAAGACACCGTCTCACGAGCCAGACGGTGCACTGTCCCATTAGCCAATGGATTCATTGTACGGATGGCCCCTTTTTAGGGGTCCAAATAAAATTTGGCTTAAGATTCAATTTTTCTAGAAAAATACCCTTATGCTTATGTCAACCTCATGTGAAATTACCATCATGTCCCCAGACCAAGTGGGAGGGCCTATAACTCAGACGAATTCTTGTTCCTTTCTTTCGCTTCTCGTTTCTTCCTCTCGCTTCTTTCTCTCATTCCTTATCAAATACAACAAGAAATTTTTTTTTCCTTGATTTTTTCCTTTGTTTGAAAATTCTTCCCTCACTTCTTACTCTAGCTTCTTCCTCTTGCATCTTCATCTAGCTTCTTCCTCGCCATTTTTTGTGGTTTTTTCTTTGAGTTTTTTTCTTCCTTTGAATTTTCGCTCTTGCTTCTTTCTCTCATTTCTTGGTCTCACTCTCGTTTCTTTCTTTCTTTCTGGTTCACGCTCCAACTTAAATCTTTGATTCCAGAAGAAGAAGAAGGTACAACATAAAGAGAAGGAATCGCCAGAAAAAAGGGTGACTGAAAATTTCAACCAAGTGGGTCGTGAGAGTGAAAGTTTCGAAGAAGAAATGCAAGAAAATGCCAAAAATAAAACACAAAAAAAAACCAACAAAAAGGAAAAAGGAAGAAGAAGACATTGAAAAAAAAAAAAGAAAGAAAAAAAAGGTTGCGAAAGGACAAAGGAAGAAAGAAGAATGAGGAAGGGTTAAAGTGATAATTTTATAAGTTGATTACATCCGCAAAAGTCCAAATTTCATTGGTTTTAAAACTTAGGGTGACTTTTCATTTGGCCCCCTTATAAGAGGCCTTCTATGCAATTATTCCATTGGTGAATCTAGAACACAAAGCGAAGGACACCACCTGGGCAGCCTCAGACAAGGAGACAATCTCCTCCACCAAATCACTCATCTCAAACAAATCTCAACCCTCATGGCTAACAACATTGACAAGATCGATACCGTTTGATTCCACAATCAAAGGAAGAAAATAATTGTCACTAACTCAAATCAAGAGATTAGACAGGCCTCTAATCACAGCAAGCGTTTCTAGGTTCTTAATCACCCAGCTCAAAGCCACTTTTTCTAAATCCGCACAGACAAGAGACCTTTCTAGACCCTCACGATTGAGTCAGGACGCATTAACGTTTTGCTTCCAAAAGCCATCTTCAAGTGAGAGCCACATCACTTGACTCATCTAACTCTCCAGCCTTGGATTCTTTACAAACGAATTCCTCAACATGCAAACGGATTCTTTGCAGAATAGATATGGTTATTCCGTAATGTATATAAAGATATGTTCTTCATTAAAAATAAATAAATAATAAAATTAAGAGAAGTATTATTTCTTCCCATTTTATTATATGGTATTTATTATAAATATTCTAAAACATGTGTAATTTAGATGTCATGTTTAGTGTCCAAAGGTCATGTGTCTCATCATCACAAATCCTTAGTGGCCATGTAATTCTACCTCCTACTTGCCAAATTGCGCATTTGATGGATGTTGAGGTTGCACATATTGGTGAGAAATTAAAGAAGATTTTTCCTATTTCTAAATTTATTGTTATTTTGTTATTTTGCTATTTAATTATTATATTATATTGTATTATATTATATTATATTATATTATATTATTATATTTTATTGGTATGCATGTTCTCGTTGCGTCTCTTTTCGCTCCTCATTTTTACAACACGTTATCAGCATGAGCTTCTATCGTTTCACCCGCCGAAGGTAGGTCTTAAAGGTAGGTCGTTTTTATGTTTATTATAATTAATAAATTAAAGAAAAATTATTATAAATAAAAAAAAATGTCAAACTATTTACAAATATAGAAAAAGTTTATTGTCTATCAACGATAGACTACAATAAACTTCTTAAGTGATAGAAGTCTATATCGTGTTCTATCACTGAAGTTTATCGCAGTCTATCACTGATAGATAGTAAAATTTTTCTATATTTGTAAATAGTTTGACTCATTTTTCTATATTTGAAAACATCCCTAAATTAAATGGTATTTTGCATATATTAAATTTCTAATATAAATACAATATTTTGTGATAGTATTACCATGAAAAATTTTACAAAATTAGAATTTGCAGTATTTGATTTTAATGGTAATAATTATTTGTCAGAGTGTTTTATGCCGAAATAAACTTAGATGCCATAAAAATATGATTATCAGAAAACAATTATTCTTACTCATTATGAATGGATGTTGAGGCACCAAAATTTTGAATCAATATGTTAGAGAAGACATTTTTTTACATTTTCTGTCTCGAATATGCTCCTGCAGTAGCGATGAGAAATATTTTAAAAAGTATTTTGAACTCATCTAATGTCTTCCCGTGATTGAACGAAATAACGAGTTATTGATTAAAAAAATCATGAACCTCAGCCAACTATAGCAACAACATTCCCTGAAGTGAATGTTGTGAATTTTAATTATTATAGAAGAAAAATCATGAATCTCGACCAATTGGAACAACATCATTCCCTGAAGTGATAGTTGTGAATTTTAAATAATTGTTGTCGTAGTCGAGGTCATGACTATGGTAGAGGAAGAAATAAATATTCTTTTCATGATGGTCATTATATTCATCCAAATTTTCAAGAAAACCACAAATAATATGACGATTAAAGAAAAGTTCCACATTTTAGATGTGATACAAAAAGAAACATGTTGTACATTTAATTTATTCAAGAAATTAAGATGTTTTAATAAATGAAAATTGGAACAATATGTATGGAAGCAAACTTTGCAAATCTCCTGAAGAGATGAATTAATCTTGAAATATGAAATATTTAGAAGTTGCAAATTCATTTAAATCTCCAGAAGAGAAAATGAACATCATTATAGAAGCAACAAATTTTATGAAAATATTTTATTATGTTTTCTCTCGTATTTACTTGATAAAGTCTAATTTTACATTTTTTATTTTGTTTATTATTACGACTCATTACTTATTGTTGTCGTTATTTTTATGAAGAAACATGAAAAGTTTTTATATGTTGAGTTACTAAAAAATGAGAAATGAAGATCTATGTCTGGCAGCCTGTGCAACTACACATACAATATTTACAAATAGAAAATATTTTTCCAAATTAACAATGCTGAAAGCAAAAATCAATACGATATCAAGTTCTGCAAACCTAATTGAAGGATTTGGAAAACACAAATATTATTTTGCTTAGAGGAACAAAATTTACAATTGACAATGTATTGTTCTCTAATCAATCAAAGAGAAATCTATTAAGTTTTAAAGATACATGTTGCAATGGTTATCATACTGAGACTGATAGTAAGAATAATATAGAGTATCTTTATATCTATTGTCTCACATGAAAAACGTATATTGGAAAAGTTGTCTGTTTTATCTTTTGGATTATATTATACTCATATACTAGTAATTGAAACTTATGCAACAATGAATCTGAAGTTCATAAATTCATATATATTTACTATTTGGCAAGATAAATTGTGTCATCTAAGGTCTTTAATGATGAGAAGAATTATTGAGAATTCAAATGAACACCCATTGAAGAACTAGAAGATTCTTCAATCTAATGAATTATCATTTGATGCTTGCTCTCAAAACAAATTAATAATTAGACCATCACCAGTTAAAGTGGGGACTAAATCACCCGCATTTCTAAAACAAAGTCATGGAGATATATGTGGACCTATTAACCCACCAAGTGTACCATTTAGATATTTATGGTATTAATAAACACATCCAATAGATGATCACACGTGTGCTTATTATCAAGTTGAAACCTTGCATGTGCAAGATTACTTGCTCAGATAATTAAGTTAAGACACAATTTCTAATTACACAATTTAAAACTATTCTTCTTGATAATGCTGGTGAATTTACATTTTAAACTTTTGATAATTATTGTATGTCAATTAGGATAAGTGTTGAACATACTGTAGCTATGTTCATATACAAAATGGATTATCATTTATAAAATGTCTGCAGTTAGAGTTAATTATTGCTATATCATTGCTTATGAGAGCTAAGCTTCCTACATCTGTATGAGGTCATGCTATTTTGTATGTAGCGTCACTTGAATGCATTAGGTCAATAGATTATTATAAGTACTCGCCATTACAATTAACTTACGGCAATGAGCCAAATATTTTTCCATATGCAAATTTTTGGATGTGCATTATATGTTCTAATTACTCCACAAAACAATATACTAAAATGAGACCTCTCAAAGAAGGTTGGAAATATATAATGTTGGGTTTGATTCCTCATCCATTATTAGATATCTTAAACTCCTGACAGGTGATATATCTTAAACTCTTGACAGGTGATATACTTATTACACGATTAGATGATTGTCATTTTAATGAGACAAATTTTCCAACAATAGAGGAGGGAATTCAGAAATTGAAAAAAGAAATTACATCGAGTGCATTGTTGTTGTCTCATTTATATTCCTATACATATCAATGTAAACTAGAAGTTCAAAAGATAATTAATATGCAAAATATAGAAAATCAAATATCAGATGCATTTACAAATGTTCAGAAAGTGACCAAGTCATATATACCGGTTATAAATGCTCCATTAAATGCAGTAAGTTGTCACTAATGAGTTTGAGACTCGCCAAAAGCGTGATAGACCATTTGATTCCAAAGATATAAATCCTAAAAAAAAAAGCAACCAATAATCAAAATGACTCAGTTAAGAATATGGATGTTCTAGAATAAATCCTAAATATGAGTACTCGTAAGAATATTGAAGTAAATAAGGTTAATAATGAGATCTCGATCAATTATGTCATGACATGAAAAAGATGGAACAATATAAGTTGACGACATTTGCATACAATATTACTCACGATATTATTTATGAAAGTGAGTATGAAAAATGTCGACATAGAAAGAATTGACTTATGTGGAAAGAAATAATCCAATGGAAATAAACTCATTTTTTTCAAATCATGAGGACTAGTAGTCTAGATATCAGAGAATGTCGAATATGTGGGATACAAGTGGAGTATTTGTAAGAAAAACAAATAGAGTGAAGTCACAAGATATAAAGTGAGATAAATCCCACAATAATTCTCGCAATAGACTGGTATTGATTATGAGAAAAAATATTCTCTAATGGTCGATATACAATACCATGAGATATCCAATTTATCTGATTGTGTATGAAAAGTTCAATATAAATCTTATGGATGCAGTTCTACCACATTTATGTGAATCTCTTAATGATGATATTTATTTATGAAAATTCCCGAAAAATTAAAGGTATCATATATATAATTGAAACATTAGAGAATCGTATGTATATATATATCATAGAGATTCAATATTCCTGATGAATGTGATATAATCATCTTATTCAATATTTGTTAGTATGAGGGTACAAAAATAACCTTGTTTGTCCATATACTTTTATAAAGAAATCACAACCTGAGATTTACTATATATACATATATGTTGATGATTTGAATAGAACTTCCTAAAGAGATTTCAAAGGCAATAAAGTTTCTTAGGAAAATGATGAAGAATATTAGGTCTCGAAGAACCATAAATTTTGAGAAATAACTGCACTTATATAGCTTTACTAGTTTATACATTGCACTTTGTAGTATTTTTTAGTAATTTTGTTACATATATATAATATTCCTCCAAAAGGAGAATATTAGAGTAGAGTTAAACATATGGTATGTTTTATTTGAGAATTAGCTTACATTGATTTATTTTATTATAATAAATCTAATTGTAATCTAGTTGGTTATAATACATACAAATTAGATCTTAAACAAGTTATTTAATACATGGAGAAAAAAAATTTATATCATGACGATTAGTAAAACAAACCATCATTACTTGGTTAGAGTATGTTATACATATCATTAGTTGGTTATTCCACGATGTGTTTAAAACAAAGTCATTCATCAATAAAATATTATGAGAAGTATTATTTCTTCTCGTCTTATAATAGCAAGAGTGAGAGAGAATATACAAAATAATTTTAGAAAAGAAAAAAAAAGTGAATAGTGACAATGAAAGACTACACAAAGGGGTGAGAGAAAAAAATTTGATAAAATATAAAATTGAAACTTTTTGACTAAAGAAGATGTGAAGTTGACACCTCTTACTTTTCAATCCACTGGGTCAAACAAAAAGATGGTGAAATCTACACGATTACTGAGATGATTTGTACAAATATCCCCTCAAAATCAAGATACAGCAAAAGTGCCACACGTGTTAATCCTTCTCCCACGTGTCATTCCCAAGAGCTTAAGCCATTGCCACCTTCCCCCCTGGTTTTTGGGTTTCCCTTCCAAGTTGAAAACATAAAAAACCCCATTCATGCTTTCCCCCAAATTCCTCTTATGCTGAAAGAGAAAGAGAAGAAGAGAGTATTATGGGTTCTGAGACTTTTGTAGAGATCATATTAGCAATACTTCTACCACCACTTGGAGTTTTCCTTCGCTATGGCTGTGGGGTGTGATTTCTTCAAACTCTGTTTTTCATTTTACACAACTTGTGTTTCTTCTCTTTCAATTTGTGTTTTGTTGATCAGTTTTTCATGTGCTCTTTAAGTGCAGGTGGAGTTTTGGATTTGTTTGTTGCTGACCATTTTGGGATATATACCAGGAATTATATATGCAATTTATGTTCTTGTTGGGTAAAAGAAAGGGAAGGACTTGAAAGTGTAATTTTGTGAATGTGTGTTTTCAACTATAGGTTTTACAAGGTTTTTGTTTTGTTTGTTCTTGGTTGTTTGGATGTAAGTTTGTGGTAAATCAGTGAAGAATAGAAATTTTGTCATTTATTTTGATGAGAATGAGTTTTTGGTTTTAGTCTTCCCTTTCTCTTTGTCCTCTCTCTTCCTTAATGGGAGTAACGTTTTGAAGATCTTACAATTGGTTAGAAAATTGTTCCAAGTTCATTCAGTACTTCTAGACAGAGAAAAGAAAATTGAGAAAATAGTAAAAAGTGGTAGATTTCATTTTATTTATTTTTTTCCTCAAAATTTGAGTCATTGATGAATCCCAGAAAAATATAAAATATAAAATTAATAACATAAAAAATAGTAAAAAAAGAGGCTTGCATCCAAAATAATGGGAAACCTATGCACGTTTTTCTTCTTTTTAAAAAATGTTTCTTTTAATTATTTTTTTTTAATATGAGACTAAGTTGAGATTAAGTGAAAGTGAAGCACTTAATCATTGTTTTTATATTATTATCATTATAATTTATTGCTTTTACATTATTATTATTATTTTATTTTTACGAATATATTTTTATTTCCATTCTTCCACACGCGCTAGTGTGGGCATTTGTTATTTTTCGTTTTATTAGTTTGTTTTTTAATCTGGGCGCATTCAAAAGCTTATTCTATGTTTGTTTCTATTTTGTATTCATTAATTTCATTGAAAAAATGTTGCTTAGTTTACATTTTAGTTTTGTTGTACACAGCAATTCATATAGACTAACTATGTACTTATATAAATGCGATTTTGCCTCTGCCTCTAGTGCACATACTTTCACTTACATATAGATTAACATATTTTTGGGGAAATGAAGTAAACGAATCGAATGCAGCATTGAAGATCATCAATCCCACATGAAACCACACGACTTTTGTCATTTATGAATTTTCGCATCTATTTCAGAATAGATATGAAAATGTCAAATGTTAACATTTATGTAACCTTTGAGGATTCTGAACATTACAATTCCTATTCTAAATCATTACTAATTTACTAGTAGTCATTGAAAAGAAAAAAGGCCCAAGTAACGAAAATTGAAAATAGAAGTTCGCCAATGAAATAAAAATATCCTTATCCCAATCCACGTCACCACCAACCATTTACATGTTAAAATAGCGAAGTTTTAGCGAGTGTAAAACAAATAATTGTCATGCCAGTCCCCCATCATTCTTTTTAAAA
Organism: Citrullus colocynthis; assembly: GCA_031780015.1. NCBI lineage: Eukaryota > Viridiplantae > Streptophyta > Magnoliopsida > Cucurbitales > Cucurbitaceae > Citrullus > Citrullus colocynthis. The sequence goes on from QLSR01000304.1 coordinate 428,554, forward strand.
AATGAAAAACAGCAATCATCGAGGCACTTTTAGGAGTACAAACGACTATCCAATCCAGACTAATTCGAATCAAGCAATTCGATCTAAAACGCTTCTATTTTATATTCTTTCCAATGATATATTTTCATCATTCAAGCAAGAAATCGCGGGGTAGGAAAATTTCAATCATCAAATCAAAATGAGGGCTCACATTCTAAGAACGAACCCCATGATTCCAACCCACAAGATTTGCTATACATTGGAGCAACGACTATCCAAGCTGTTGGATGAAGTTTCAAAACCGTTTGGCTTCCAAATAAGCACCTCCTATCCTTCACTTCAATGGCTGTGATTGGACAATGTCGTGTACAATGCCAGATGGATGTATCAGATTCAAAAGCCGGCCTCCGCCAAAAGAATCAACAGAAAGTAGGTGGATAAACTTCAGCTAACATAAATTTACATTCAACTAATACCACTGGGGAGGATCTAAGTTACAATATTAAAACCTGGCAATATTTGAGAATGAAACGAAGGGACCAAGCATCAAGCAAACTCCGAATGCAACTGAACCAGATGCATCTTCTTCAAACGATGGTCCAGTTACCTCTTTTCATATCATTCTCTTGTTAGCGGCACTGTGTTCTTCAGTTGACTATTGCATTTGCGTATAACCTGAAATTGTGAAATGATCAATATCAAAGCCAAATATAATACTGGCAAGATTGTGTAGATGAGAAACACAAGGCCATAAAACTGTGTATACTGAGTGAAATGTTGAAAGCAGTCCATCCCATTCCCCAAATATACATATAAATTGACCACCAAATGAAAGTGAACAGGTGTGTAGCGACTGGGAGGCCTTTAATTCCATGAAAAAAATAAAATAGAATAATAATAACAACTACCAAGGTCAAAGGAACCAACATCTTTGTGTTCTTGAGTGGAGAACAAAAAGAGCTTTTGATATTGCAAGAAACCTTTTTATCCTGGTACGTCAAAGCGAAGTTTTAAGGTAGGGATACCTGAAAATTAATCTGTGTTCTTTCCCAGAGATGAAATATCAGGTTGCATCTCCTGATCCTTCGTGGGGACAGGATCAGTATACGTGTCTGAGTCTGGAACTGCCGCAAGATCAGGTTGCATTATCTGATCCTGGGTAGGATGTTTTTCGACATCGGATTCTATTTCCGACTCTTGTGTGCCAAAATTGGATTGTGTCTCCTGCTCCTGATTAGTGGCATCATGATCAGCTTGCAATTCTTGCTCACCATCAGATTGTGCAGGCTCATTGGATGCAGCCTCACCAGATTGCACTACATGCTCCTTATCTGCGTCATTATCACCTTCCATCTCCTGCTCCTGACTTGTGGCATTATCACATTGCGTCTCCTGCTCCTGACTTGTAGCATTATCACATTGCTTCTCCTGCTCCTCACTTGTGGAATTGTCACAGTGCATCTCCTGCTCCTGACTCGTAACGTTGTCACATTGCATCTCCTTATCCTGACTTGTGGCATTCTCACATTGCATCTCTTGATCGTGACTCGTGAGGTTGTCACATTGCATCTGCTGCTCCGGGCTCGAGGGGTTGTCACATTGCATCTCCTGCTCCTGACTCATGGCATTGTCACATTGCATCTCCTGCTCCTGCTCCTGCTCTGTTGCATTGTCCACTTGCTTCTCCTGCTCATTATTTGCTGCATTGTCACATAGCTTCCCCTGCTCCTGATCTGTTGGATTGTCCCACTGCTTCTCCTGCTCCTGATCTGTGGCATTACCATCTTCCTTCTCCTGCTCCTGATTTGTAGGAATATCATATTGCATCTCCTGCTCCTGATTTGAGTTATTACCATGTTGTACCTCCTGCTCCTGATCCGTGTCATTACCATGTAACTCCTGCTCCTGATTCATGTCATTTTCACATTGCACATCTGGCACCTCATTTGCAGTATTATCAGGAAGCAGATCCTGCTCAAGTTCTGTAGCATGGTTGGACTGCACATCCTGCACCTGGGATGTAAGAGAGTCGTGCTCCTCCTCAGTTGTCATGTGATCAGGTTGCAACTCCTGCCCTTGCATAGAATCCTCATTATGTTCCAACGCCTGAGCTGAGGTACAATCTGGCTGTGTCTCCAATTCCTGGGTTGAGGCAAGTATAGGCTGAGAATGTTCCTGAGCCTCCTCACCAGCTAATACAAGTGGCTGTGTATCGTCTGGTTCATCAGCTACATTAACAGGTTGAGTGGCCTGCTCACTTGCACCAAGATCATGCTCAGACTCATGTCCCTCCATAGTGTCAAGAACTTGTGTTTCCTGTCCCTCTGCAAAGCCGGGAGCCAGCTGAGTTTCTCCTTCTGCCTCGTCCCCCATTAAGACAACTGGCTCCGTGTCTCCTTGTTCATGAGTCGCAGGGGTAACAGATTGAGTTTCCTGCTCTTTTGTTCCAACAACATCATCTTCCTCATGCCCTGTCATTGAGCCCAGAGCATGTTGTGTTTCTTGCCCTTCTGTCATGGCAGGAACAGGTTCCCCCGATAACTCCTCCGATGTTGTCAGAGGTTCCCTCACATGATTCTGAGCAGAGGTAAGAACTGGTAACATCTCATTCTCCTGAACTGTGGCAAGAACAGGTTGCATATCCTGCTCCTGAGGTACTGAAGGAACAGGCTGCTCCTCCTTGTGACGAACCGTGGTGGTGCCAATAATAGCTACCTTCTCTTGCTCCTGGCTTGGAGCCAGAACTGGCTGTGTCCCCTCCTGGATCATGGCAAAAACTGGCTGTGTTTCCTGTTCCAGACTTGTGGCAGGAACAGTTTGCATCTCGTGATGAGTTGGATTAAGATCCGCCTGCATCCTACCCAGTTGCGCAGTGTCTACAATAGTGTGCGTCTCTTGCTCCTGGATGATTCCAAGAACTGACTGTGACTCCTCTTGGAGTGTAGTAATAGCTGGCTGTGGCTTCTCCTGCTTGATTGTGGCAAAAACTGGTGGCATATTCTGCTCCGGGGCTGAGGCAGAAACTGGTGGCTCATCATGATGAGGAGGAGTTAGAGTGTGATCTGCTTGCATCTCTGCAAGCTGGGTTGAGGTGAAATTATGATGCAATTCCTGGTCTTGAGAAGTAACAGGAACTGATTGGGTCTCCTGGTTTGAAACAAAAACAGTTGGCAGTTCCTGGTCATGCATAGAGGAAAGATCAGATTGCCTATCATATTGGATTGTTGAAAAACCATCCTGCATCTCCCCAAGATGAGCAGTGTAATTAGGTTTACTCTCCTGGTCATGGTGTGAACCAAGAACAGATTCCATTTCCTGGTATTCAATCGTGGAAAGATCAAGTTGCATATCCTGGTCATGAATTGAAGACAAATCGAGCTGCATTTCATGGTCGTGGAAAGAGGATAAATCTAGTTGCATTTCTTGGAACTGAGTCGTGCTAAGATCAAGATGCATTTCCTGATCTTGAAGTCTGGGAATTGGCGAAGCTTTAAACAAGGTAGAAGGAGTATAGCTGAGCTGATAATTTACAAGTCTTGGTCCAAAGATGCTGAACCTTCCAGCACTGCTATAAGCAATTTCTGCATCAGAAGATTTTTTGAAAACTACCCTTGCACGACCACCCTCCCTATCAACTTCTGTCTCAGATTCTCGTAAGGGCCCAAACCGCCTAAACATATTATTCAGGGTTTTTTCTGATGGCACTGAATCCACCTCAGAAAAGTTCATTACAAGTTCGGCAGGAGATGGCTGATATACAGAGCTAGTGAACTTCTCAGCTGACATAGCATGATTTCCAGCAGAATGTCGCTTCTTGTACGGCCTGCGACTCCCTTGAAGAGCCTTTTCTGGTTCTGCAACTGCAAGTTGGTAATCTCGTTTTCTGTTTTTACGAGGTGGCTGAACTTCAGTCCCATTTTGGATTACCCTGTCCGTCCAGTAAGTGTCACTCATATCCTCAAATTCAAAAGTCTGTGGTGAAGCAACAGTAGAAGTAAATTGTGCTTTCCTCTTACCACTGATTCTGTCCATGACCTCCTCAATCCCAGGCTGCTGCCTCAAGATTAATGAATCTCGAAAATCAGTGAAAAAACTGACAATTACATTCAAGAAGCTGTATTCCTTCATTGGATCACTTGCCACTAATTGAAGTTGACCTAGCAATTCATCCAAGGAGGAGTACTCTGGAGGAAAATTTACCCTTCCTCTCTGGGCATCATCAAAGTTCTGAAGGAAAACATCAGATTCATAGAGCGCATTTCCATCAAAACTTCCATCTGGCTTTTGGAACCTCTCACTATTAGACTTGACGATTGGAGGCGTACCAGTCAACTGACTTGCAACCCGACGAATACAATCACCAATTTTGAAGGACTGTTTAAGAGGTGCAGTTGCAGAAACCTTCGCAACGGAAATAGTTTTCCTTCCATCTGGCGCACCAGAATCCTCAATAGGATGTTCGACAGTCTTCCGTCTCTTAGAAGAAGGTGACACCAGTGTAGAAGTGTTCCTTGCATCAGACCAATTTTCTCCATCTATATTGTCAAAATTTTCACCCATTAGTTCATACAAGCTCTTTTCTTTTTTCTTAGGATAAAAACCATCCTTCAAATTGTGTTTGCGTTTATGATAAGAATTACTCCGACCTTCCAATTTCTCCTTACAAGGGGACGTCTGTGCATCATCCTGACAAGGAGCTGCATGGTGAACAAAATCACTTGATTGCATTTCAATGCCGAAACTGTCTAAATCATTGTCTGCCAGCCCCCCACAAAACTGGAACTGAGGCAAGCCACCAAATTGGAATTGAGGCAGGCCACAATACCCCTTTAGACGATAAAAAGCTGTCAGCTGGGCCTTAGCTATCACTAGTTCCAAACGGTCACTGCCATCACATGGAAACTTCGCCAAGTCCCTGATGTATTCAATTAATTTAGCCGGTTCAAACGATGTGGCACTGGCAGATTTGTCTACACCATATCTTCTAGATGATTCTTCTCGAATACCAGCATTTTCAATAATCTGACATTTAATCATGTCATAAGCTTCTTTGGGTGTGCAAGCACACGCTAGCCCCAACTCTGATCGTCTAGAGACTTCTTCTAGAGCACACTCAACAGAATTCTGGAAAGCTTCTGAATGGCTTTGCATCTCTTCTTGGGAGAAATGCGTCCGAAATGGCTTTAAATGAGACACTTCATTCCAAGCAAATGTACGATCCCCAAAATAAGCAACCAAAAAGTAGTCCTTTTTATAATACTTCATTGCCTTATCAGAAGAATCAGACGGATCAAATATCTGACCTGGCCACCAAGGATGGCTCCTCACTTTACCCCACACTAAATCAGAAACAGAAAAATCACCTTCATTCTCTGATGGCAGGTGATAACGAGCTTGATGCAATTGTACAGAACTTTCTATTTGATCATCATTATCAATACCTGTCACATCTTCCATTTCTTCCTCGCCATGTAAACCCATCTGGTTAGCATTGAAATTTTGATCAACTTCCATTTCTTCCACAGTCTCAAAATCAGCCAGATTATTATCAATAACAGCATTTTCCTCAACTTCAATGCCAATACCCCCTCCTTGTCCATTGGATTGAGAATCCGGCTCCACATTCCTGCATTCTATCTTGCCAATCAAACTTTGCTCATTTTCAGCAGAAACTGCAACACCCGGAGCCAAAACTTTACCATCATTTTCTGTTGTAACATCTACCTCAGCATCATCGTTTGGTTGACTAGATGATGCTGAATCTGTACTCACCACATGTTCAGTAACAGCTATAAATGGATCCGACTTCACCACACTTTCAGGAACAGCTATACTTGGCTTCAAATTCTCACTATCAAGTGTCTGTGCTGCTATCTCTGGGACTTCAACTGACTTTGGCCCTGCACACAAGCCAAGCTTTTCATCACCAGAAATCTTCTTCCCATGAGTCAAAATGCTATTGGGAAGTTCCGCTCCTCCAGCAACTTGGTTCTGATCATCTATATGATCACTTTTTCCTATATCGCCTTGCTCTGTCTCAGCTATACAACTCTCATCCCTTTCCAAATTGGAATGGTCTTTCCCTGAACCATCACTCTGAGAAACAACTTCAGCATTCAAATCTTTTTCAGGTAACATGTCAGGATCTTTTTCAGTAGCACCTTGGCCCTGTGAATTTGGATTTTCACTACCATCTGCAGAAGAAGTTGAAGTCTTAATTCCAGAACTCCGTGCATCGACAGCTGAAGCTCCAAGTCCTGTACCCTGCAGGTCAACTGGTGTATCAATAACCTGCTCTTCCTCCACACTCCTCTGACCTGTTCCTTTTTCCAGACTTTCATCCCCATCACTTATTGAAGCTTCCTCTTTTACGAGTTGGGTTCCCCCATCTGCATGCACTAAGTCTTCTACAAACCCATTTTCTGTGGGAGAACTCCTTGATTGCTCAGAATGAACCTCCACTCTCTGAGGTTCTTCATTGTTCAAAACTTTATCATCTGGACTATTATGGACTAGATTATCTTGACTGGATACCACCTGAGTATCTACATCCATAGCCTCGTTGCTTCCAGTGTTTTCCTCCTCCACATGAGCAGCTTCAGTCTCTCTGTCCACATGACCTGCAACTATTGAAGAATCATCTGCCCCAGCATCATTATAAAGGACCATTGCATCAACAGCTCTTTCATCACCCTCCACACCTTCTTGAGATGTTCCTTCTATTGATTCCCTAACTCCGGATACTCCCTCACTTTCAATGCCAACAGAAACCCCTACATCAGGCTCATCAACAACACCGGCATCTCCACAAGGAGATATCCCATCCCTCTCCACACTGGGTTCCTCCCCAGTTGAACCACCATCCAAATTCCCAGCAGTTCTATCAGTACATACACCATCAAAATAAACATCAGAACCCAAAACTTCCACCATAATATCCTCACCACCACCATTACAAGCCCCATCAACCCCCTCCGGTCTCCCCACCTCCTCGGACAACGAACTCTGAACCCCGTCCTTACTAACACTAACACCGGAATCATCCACTAAATGCTCCCTAGCAGTGACAGTTGACTCCGAAACACTGCCAGAAGCATCTCTCTCATCCGGCTCTTCCATGAAAAACAGAATCTGAGTAATTTTTTTTCGCAAAAAGGGGGGCAAAAAATCAAGGAAATAAAATAAAAAATAGCTCAAAAAAAAAAAAAAAAAAAAAAAAAAAAAAAAACAAAAAAAAAAAAAAAAAAAAAAAGGTCGGACTAGAGTATAAGCCCTAATTAAGAAAACCAGACGGGATCTAGGAAGCGAAGAAAGAGTGAAAGATCATAATTGAGAAACAGAAACACGTTTGAATTAAAGATAAACAGAGAATTGCAAGTAGCAGAGAAAGGAAACGAGTGTACCTCACTGGATCTTTCCCAGAACCAAAAAAAAAAAAAAAAAAAAAAAGTGGAGTCTTGTCTCTGTGAAGAGAGAGGGTTTGGGTTTTAGAGAGAGATCCTGAATTTTATTTTGGAAGAAAGCTTTCGAAACTCGAAAGAGTTGGAATTAATTTTAATAATAATAATATTATTATTATTATTTGCCTATTTTAACAAATAAAAGCAGGAGAAAAAAAAGAAAAAGAAAAAAGCATCCATTCTTTTTTATGGTACTTTTTCTTCTAACCTTCCGGTAAATTGGTATGGCTCAGCTTACTCGGAAGACTTTGCTAAAAAATGCTTTTACTTTTTTAGTTATTATTGTTGTTTAATTAAAATTTAGTCTTAAATATGGCATTTCTTTTTTTTTTTTTTTTTTAGGTTTTGAGTTTAGTTTTTTTTTGCTTTAAAATATTAAATTTTTAATATTTGAATTTTGAGTTGGATTTTAATTAATCTCTAAATTTTAAAATATTATAATTTTACTCTTAAAATTTAAATTTTGTTTCAATTTAGTCTCGGATTATAAAATTTACACTTTTAATTCTTATTTTTTTTATATCTTTTTGACACTATTATTTTAATTAATTTTAGTAGCGATGAAAAAATTAGTGAAACTTAATAAATTATAATTCTTTTTATTCTTATAAATTAATTAATACACATTAACACTAAAAACTGAAACTAGTGAAAATTAAAGATTAAAAATGTAAATCTTGAAATTTAATAGCTTAATTAAAACAAAACTCAAATTACAACAGTAAAATAGTAATATTTTAAAACTTAGACACTAAATTAAAATCAATCTCAAAACTAAAAAATTAAAAATGCATTTGCAATCTAGACAAAATAGAAACTCGATCCAAAACTGAGGGTTGAATAAGATATTTTTTTCAAAATATATATATATATATATACATACATATGGCATTTGTTTCAATTGTTCGAAAAGAAAATGGTTTTCCTAACTTAGCAAAGTTAACTAATTTTCACCGGTCAAAATGAACACAGTGCATTGGTACAGAGTAAAAGGTGTGATTTCTCACTCCATATATTCTCAAAAAGGAAAGAAAAAACAAAACAATTTTCACCATATTTTTTAATCAAATTGAATTGAACTCTGGACTTGAACAAGATAATTTTGTAATCTTCTATTCAATTTATGGTACATTCACTTACTAGTTAATAAAATATATATATATATATATATATATAAATAAATAAATAAACCATTTCAAACATTTCTCATAATTCATAACTCTTAGATATATAATTAAGTCTTACTAATTAGTAGTGTTCAAGTAATGCAACAACTTGCACTATCCAACTTAAAATATAAGGTTGAATTGGGTTAGTTTTGTTCTTGGATTAAGTTGGGTTTAACTTTTTCTATTTTTGTTATGTTGGGTTAGGTCGCGAGTTGATTAAAAAAAATTTTGGTTAACCCAACTCAATTCGAATTTATATATATATATATATATATATATATATATAAATTTTGATTACTTTATATTGACTAATTTGTGAATTTTTAATATTCCTCTTTAAAAATTGTTACCATATTTATCTTTGCTTAAAATTTGTAATAAATATCATAGATATTTAATATTTAACATTTGAATTTTATAAAATTTTAGTTATTAGTCATGAGTTGTAAATAAATTTATATATTTTTAAGAGTGGATTGGGTTGGAAGCTTTATTTTGGATTTTTTGAATCGTCAACCAAACCCATACGAATTTTTGGGTTGGCTTAAAAAAACTCTCAACTCAACCCAACTTGTATAATCCTTGTTATGAAGGTACAAAATTAGCTATCTTTATACACTCACAAATTTCCACCGAAATAAAATTTTAATGTGTCTGAAATTATATCAATTGAGAAATATAATAATTCTTTTTCTTAAAAAAAGAAAAAAAATGTTATAAGATAAAAATGATTTACTTATTGAAGGTTTCAAAAACAACTAAATTTGGTATGACCCGACTAGGTTAAGACTATCAATATATATAACTTATCATTATTTTATGTTTCTTTTCTTAAATTCAACACGTGGGATGGAGATTTCAATATCTAAACTTTTAGTTAAGTATATAGGTCTTAAAGAGTTCAACAAGGAACAAACTGATATATATGTTAGGCTCTAACTATATTATTCATTTTTAATTTGTTCTTGCAATTAAGGCTTACCTCTTTCTTACCCCTAATGTTTTTCTCATAATTATTCAATTTATTATCCAATTACAAATTGTCATGTGGCAAACTTTCTCTTTTAACCATTTTTTCTTTTTATAATTAAAAAAAGATGGATGTAGTTTTCGTTACACCGAAAATTTTTACCTATTTAAGAATGAAAACCTAACCATTCAAAATATGTGAAAGCATGACACAAAATACCCTTGAATTTTCATTGAGTTTCAATTATGTTCTTAACCCAAAAGGAAAAAAAAAAAATCAATTATGTCTCTAGACTTTTAACATTTTCGTTTTAACCTTTGAACTTTAAAATTAGCATATGAGAATACCTTTAAAAAAATTTACATCAAAATGAAAGCTAAAAATTGACATGAGGCTGATATGTACAAAATTGAAAGGCTTAAATGATGTCATCTACTTTTGAATTTTAACTGTAAAGTTGATTAAAATTGTTATTATCATTCATGTCAACTCAAAAATATATTGTTCAAATTATTTCAAAAATCTAACATGCGTCAACTTATATGAATGATATCGTGAATATTGTATCATATACTTTTCAATTTTACGCATCAACCAACCTATTAATTTCCACACGTTTTAACTCTCTCCTTCTATTAGGAATGAGACAAAAGTCTTATATTGGCAAGATAAAGAGAAAATCATAAGTATTTAGATAGAGACGACTATCTCCAAATGATATACGAGGTCCTTTCAATAATTTTAAAAATAGAGTTGTGAGGGTTTTATGTCTAAAGTAGACAATATTAAAAACATATCGAATGAGTATTTGATGGAACAAATTCTAGTAGTATTGATGTTGATGTCATAAAACTAGAAATAGTATATCTTGACATTTTATGTCAAATCAAAGGATCTTTTTGTCTAAGTTGGAGAGTTGCATTTTTGTACTTTGCCTTATTCCTTAACATTATAACTATAAATTATTTTGTAATAGTGGTATTGGGTGCCTGCAAATGTCACACTAATATTCTCAAACTCATATGTGTTGGTAAATTTCTGATAATGCTCAAAATTAGTAAAGATTTTATTTGACAATTATTGTATTTTTTTTAAAATATATATATATATATATATATAAGTTCTTTTAATATACATGGGTTATTGTAAAGAAAAAATAACCTCCAAAATATCATGTTCTTGAAAAAAGACTAATTTGAAAAAAAAATTGACTCCTTTATATAATGTGAAGTTACAATTTAACCTCTATTGTATTAAAAAAATTATCTTTCATTCTCTCGTTAAATTGAATGAAAACTATGAATTTATTGTTAAATCAATTTGTATTCCTGAAAAAAGTCGTGATTTAGGTAAGTCATCTTTGTTTTAGACTAAGTTTTAGAGTTTTCTTTAAAAAAAAAAAAAAAAAAAAAATTCAACCAATATTTTCAAGGAGAACTCAAATTTTGAAACTAAAGTTCTAAAATTGAAAAAAAAAAAAAATTGAATGTCTTGGTCAATTCAAGTGATTAGATGAATTCTGATCAACATTCATAAATTTCTCATGTATATTTATTTTTTAGTACAATGATTGGGAATTGGAGAATTTGAACCTTACATCCTAGAGGTGGAAGGTTATGTCAATCACCACTGAGTTAAACTCGTTTTGGTGGAATTATGTATATAGTTAAAAAAAATTTTAAAAAAAACTTTTAACTTTTTCTAATGTAATTGTTGAATGAAAAATTTTGGACAATTAAAATTTGTTATGTCATTACAATGAAAGCTCATATTATTAGACCGGGGCCAATGAAGAATTATTGTATCCTTGAATTAAAATTTGGAGACAAATAATGGAAAACTAAAAAATGTCAAGGTCATCTGATCACAACAATTGGCAAAATTTGGCTAGCAGCTCGATTGAGCCTGAAATTATAAATTGGATCAGACCAAATAATTAAAGTCGCTCAAGTCCAAAGTTCAACTCAATTTAAAGCTCGCTCATGGGAAAATTGGGCTCAATCCCAACTTTGGCCCAAGTCCAATAGTTGGCTCAAAAGCTAATTGGGCTAAGACCACTTAAAGTTCTTGAAAACTTCATAAATAGAGCATTTTACTCTTTATTTTGGAGAGATTTGAAAGAACTGAACATTGAAGATTTGACAACCGAGATTGAAACTTTGCATATCTAAAGAACATAACTCTCTTGAAGTTTTAAAGATTAGAAGACTAAAAGCTTTAAAGCTCTAGTAGTGTGTACTCTCTTGAAAAATCTAAAGATTGAATACTTAGAGACAAAACTTCTCTTAAATTTTTGAAGAATTTTTAAAGGCTTTGAAGTTGAAGATCCAAGAAGATTTGAAAGAAAAAACTTTACTTGACGTTGGAGAGAAAGCGTCAAATGATAATTTATTAGAGATTGTACCTACTATATTAAATTATATTGAAATTAATACAAATACAAAATTCATCCAAGGAATTAAATTTTGTTGAAAATCTCGTGGAATATTTCAAGCTAGCTATGTTGATTAAGTTTATTTTACATTTAATCAAAGAGAATTAGGTTATCAATTTTATACATGATGTTTATTTGGACACTATTGTTAAATGTGAAGAATACAACTCAGCAAATTCATCAAAGCAATAGAAACTAACATGGTCAAATAAATATTGGTTTGTCAATTTGAACATAATTAAGTGGATATGACATTTACTATTTCAAATGTTAATGGTTTGCAAACATAATCTGATTACAATCGAGGTTGTTTGCTTTGTAGTGTTTACTTTTGTGTCCTTTCCATTAACTGCATCGTTACTGTTTAGGGTTAATTAGTAACAACCTATGTAATGGTAACAGTAACAGTGGCAAATTCATAATTCTCATATTATAACAATAATAGTATCTGTAACGACAATGGTCACAGTAACAATAATAGCATATGAGTGAAAAAAAAAAGAAAATCATTCAAAGTATATGAAAAAAGCAAGTGGGTCCCACCTAATTTTCAAACATAATTAGATTGATTATCCTCAATTCTGCAATTGGACTATGTTTGTTGATTACAAATTTGGCAGTAGGCCCCACATTTCATTACATTACAGAATACATGTAAACAACAACAAAGGTAATCAAATGGGACCCATTTTTCAAATTACCATTAATGGATTACGTTTTCCCTTAGATAAACATGGACTAAATAATTATCATTCGTGATTTAGTTCTTTCTGTCAATCCACTATTTATCCACAACTATTTTTTTATATTCTTTGATGGATATCTTAGAAAAAAGTTGGGCTTAGGTGTCAAAAGAACTTGTGAGCTAATGATGCTTGAAAGCCTCTTTAGGAAAGAAAGAAGTTAGCACAACCAAGGAATAATTTTCCCTAATACAAAGGATATAAAAACCTCACACCTTTGGGGACCCCAATCCACACGTCATGGTTTTTAAATGACATAATTGATTTTTTTCGACTGAATTTAGGCCACATTTATCAATCTATAATAAATATTGGTATAATCGAAATGAGGTTTTATTAATGGATAAATCGCAATAAGCATGAATCACAAACATAATTTGATTACTTTTGATTGTGGTTACCTATAATTATGAATCCCTCACATTTTAATATTACCGTTATTGTTTGACCTTAATGATAACAGTAACAATAACAGTAAAGGTAATAATAAATGTGACAGATTTATAATTGTCATACTGTTACAATAACAATATTTGGAACGGTAACGATAACATTAATGATAAAAATAGTAGGTCCCATGTAATTTTCAACCACAATCCGATTGAACACCTTTTTCATTCCCCAATTAGATTGCAAAATTTAATTACAGATTTCGAGGCGAACCCTGCAACTCATTACAATTACGAAAAGCAAGTAATTAAACAACAAAAGTAATCAGTAAGAATTCATTTTTTACATTACAATTGATAAATTACCTTTCACCTACTGGTGTGAATGGATGTGATCTTAGTTCATATATTTTGATCTCTAAAATCACTCAATACATTAATTATTAAAATTTTAATAATGAAAATACATACTTTCCTAAACCCATGCGGCCATGCCATTACTTTTAGTTTCAGTTATTTTATTTTATTTTTTTCTTCCTCTAATTATTCTAAAAGAAGGCTGATTGAGCAGAGAGAAACGAAGGGGCTTTATGCAAAAAGAGAAACATTAAAGTTAGAAGGTTAAGCTGGCCATTCATTAAAAGCAGCATCCGAAAACAACACCATACATATTCATACCCTGCCCCCTCTTTTCTGTGTCTGCCTCTTTTTTTTTTTTCTTTATTTACCATTTTAGTCTCTATATTTTTTTCGCTTTCATTTATTTTGTCCTTTACAGTTTAAAATATAACTAAAAGAGATTAACTCCAATTTGAGAGTATATAGTCGAAACTACAGACATCCAAGTAATATTTAGACCCTTTGTTTTTCAATGTTAGAGAATAGAGAGAGAGGGAAAGTGAAAAAAATAACAATAAAATTAGTTTATAATTAAAAGAAGAAAGAAATAAATAAAGAGCTACAACAGATCAGCCTAAAATAATGTAGTTCTGAGCAGCCCCCCAACCAGCTTCACATTGTCTCTGTTATTATTTTTTTTTCTTCTTTTTTTTTTTTCCTTGCCTGCCATGTACTAAGAGAATGAGATGTTCAGATTAAAAATTAAAAAAAGAAAAAAAAAAATGGAGTCCCTCTTAGCCTGCCTGGCCTCTTTTTATACTTAATTCTTCTCTGCTCTTCTTTTACCATCATCATCATCCCCTGCATCCTCCTCCAACTGTACCTATTATTCCACAACCAAGCAAACTGTTTCTTTGTAATATCAGTTTAATGATCATCCTTCAAATCAAAAACTCTCTAGGTTTACAACAACATCATTTACTTCACACAATTACATCATATAAACTGACATGGGGTTTAAGATTTGAGCTTTAAAAATGTGTAAAAATCCCAACAAGTTTAGAAACATGATTATACAAGAAATATACTCAAGAAAAAGGACTATTAAACACATATATGGAGAAACTATTTTTAGCATAACAAATTGAATGGTTGGATTTATTGTTAAATTTAAAAAACATAAACTAATTTTTTTTTTTTAGTTTTCATTTGGCATTTAGAAATCTAGAAAAGTGGTTGATTTTGCAAAAGAGTCCTTCATGTTAAGAATTATTAACAACTGGAAAGGGACAGCAAGACCAGCGCACGACCGGCGAATCAAGCTGGCCACGTGGGACCCAGTGAAGCCAGTTGGCAGTGGGGGAGGAGACGCTTTTACTAAAATCACCCTTTCACGTGAAGGACGACTCTGATCTGTTTCTTCTTTTTTTTTTTTTTTTTTTTTTTTTTTTTTTTCTTGTTAATAACGTTTGACTATTGACCATTTTTGTGTTTTTACGACATGCAAAAGGCAAAACAATGGGCGAAGGCCATCCGTTGTTCTATTGTAGTCATCATCAGACCACAATTAGACTACTTGAAACGGTGAATTAACTGGAGGGGAGGATGGTTATAAAATAATAACAAAGCAGAATGACAATTTTCAAAAACTATAACTAAATGTAGATTATAATAATAAGAAATTTTAATAAAACTTCAAAAGCTGTTAAAAAATAGAATGCACAACTTCTTCTCAAGAGAATATTAAATTACGCATAAATCTAAAAGTTTAAACTGATGAATTACAAAAAGACGGACCTGGGTTGGGACCAACAGAGGCTGGTTTGGACATTATAGAAGTGGGTGGGACCGCGGCGAATGGGCCCGCAGTGGTGGGACTAGGAGGGAAAATGTGGGCCGGCATCCCCATCGCGTGTGATTGATGGTAATGATAGAGCGGGTACATTGGCATCAATGTGTTCGCCCCTACCATAGCTTGGCCCGGATACATCTGCGTGTAATGGCCGTTCATATACCCCAGTTTCTGTTCATCACAAAAAACGTCGCCGTTTTACTATATATCGTTCTATCCAATTCCATGCAGAATGTTAAAACTAAAAATTTGAATTATGTCTTATTAAATTAAATCAACATAAGCTAAAGAAATTAAAAGAAAAATAAAGGAATAAAAGGATGGCTTACGTGGTTGTAACTGATATCGGTGGCGATGTAAGTGGGGCTTGGGGAGTATCTAAAAGAAAATGAAATTTGCGTTTAATTTACAAGAAAAAACCCAAATAAATGTATATATATTTAAAAAAAGGTCCATTAAAATGGGTAGTATTAGAATACGGAAGAGGACATGGGATCTTAAGGTATACCCATAGAAAGGGACGGGCTGATGAGGCTGATGATGAAACGGCGTAGGATGAGTCCCCGCGGGGTAGTACCACTGCACGTGATTTCCCGGTGCGGCTGGTGACGTCGTCCTCGGTCCTCCACCGTTGGATCCTTCAAAAGATCACAAACCAAATTCAGATCTCCGCCGTCTAATTTCTTCAAATGCCATTGCCAAATCATGCACAATGAGAAGAGGAAGAGGAAGAGGAAGTTAACCTGGTTGAGGACCTTGCGGAGGAGTAGCCGAAGCCGACCTAGAGCCGCCGCGCCGAGCTCCAAGCGAAGCCAGATTACAGTTAGCTCGACGGCCATTGATGATCGGAGCCGAATCCTCACAAGCTTTCTTCGCCGATTCCGCGTCCTTGAATGTAACCTGAAAAAAAAAAAAAACTCAGAATCAATCAATCAAGTAAAACGAAATCCCTAACTCCGTCAGTCGAATCCATCACTTACGAATCCATAGCCCTTGGATCTGCCAGTGAGTTTATCGGAAATGATAACCGCCTCCAGAATCTCACCAAACTTCTCGAAGTGATCTCTCATGGCTTCCTTTGGAGTCTCCCAAGCTAATCCCCCAACGAAGACCTTCGTCAACGTCGTGTCGCCGAACAAACCTGCATTATTAGTATTATTGCTGTTGTTGCTGCTCATCATGGTCATAGTGTGGGATTTGCAGCGGAATGGAACAAAACAGCAAGATGAATGGAATGGGGAGAGAAATTGTATAAGTAAAGGAAGAAAAATGGTGGTGAGGAAGAGAAGAAGAAGGTTAAATAAGAAGAAGGGAAGTGTTGTGAAGAAACAGAGTGGTATGGAAATAAAGAAATGGAAGAAGACAGAGAGACAGAGAGGCTGACAGATAGGCAATTGCCCAAGGCTATCTATCATCAACGTGAACACACACACACACACAACCATTTTATTTTATTTTATTTTTTTAAAAAAAATATATTATTAATTTAATGAAATTATATAGCAAATCGGATAATCAATGACCTTACCTACAAACTACAATTATTAAAGAGTAATAATCTTAACTTATCAAAACCATATATATATAACCCCAATTAAATACCATATATATTCAGTCTCTTTCCTTATACATATAACCCTACTTAAATCATCCACCCACTACTCCTACCATAAGGAATTTCATACAACAACCAAATTGAATTTAGTCTAACGGTAACTTATATAACCTTTTTCACAAAAGATCGAAGGTTCAAACCTTAATCTCCATAGTTTCTGCAATAAAAAGAATCATGTGGCAAATGTGTTGATACTTCTTCATGTGTTAATTTCGACATTGAGCCAAAGCAAATGTAGCTCAACTAACATCTAGATATGTTAACAACCAAGAGGTCTTTGGTTAAAATCTCCTTACTCCCCTATTGTACTAAAAAAGAAACAAGTGTATAATATTTGGACAACGAACAAGTCAAATAAGGAATCTATCATGTGGTTGAGCAGATGGTTGCAGACCGTCCTATTGTCCTTCTCAAACTCGTCAATGTCCACCGTACGAACTAAATTGGCAGCAACATTCGTGGAAGTTGCCACATCAATGACGTCAATGTTTATAGCTTAAAAAAAAAGTATACAATGTTTACTTATTAATTTAAATAATTTTTTGGACTTTTTTGTTTTTATAAGTTTTCTAAAAATATTGTTTAACATTGACATTTTATTGATATTTTTGTAAAATTGAAATACCATTATTTTCTTTTTCACGTCGACATTTTAATCCATCATGTATAATTTGGTAGTTAAATATTTCTAGTGTTTTTTTTTTTAATTTTTATGAATTGAAAGTTTGAATAGTTTGAATTTTCATTGTTTGCAAGTACAATTTTATATATTCTAGAGAAGAGTTAAAAGTAACTTCTTTTGGAAGTCAAGAGTTTGGATCTTGTTCTTGTGCATGGCTATGATTGAACTGTAACACTACAAAAGACATTGTAATTACGCAATAAATCATTCTAAATATATTCGAATTTAACTAGTCAAGTTAATCTTCTAGTCCTACTCTTTTGATTATTATTAGAATGATCAATAATGTTTTAATGACAATTGAATCGGAAGTAACAAATTTAGTTATTGTTATTAAAAGATGTCTTTTCAGCATGTGTCTTGTCTTCACAATTCTGCACCCCACTCTTTGGTTAGGGTAGAGTTTCTCGGGATTGAATGGGTTGACACTTGATGGCGTTCCTTCTGGGGTTTCTCATCTGTATTCCAATTATTTTTCTTTTTCGGGTGGCCGACTAGTCTTCGATTATGAGATCAATTATTTGAATTTTTCGCATTAATTAAAAAAGGGTGTTCAAATTCCTCCTCTCAACATGTCGCTAAACTTAAAATTATTGTAGAATATAACACACTTGACATAAAGTATGAAGAATCGATTGAGAAATTAGATATTCGAATCCCCCCAAACTTAAAAATTGTTTTAAAAAATTCTTCAAATAAATTGTTTTAAGAAAAATACAATATGAAATTGTGACAAGAATATAATCAAGGAAAAAGAAAAAAGATTAAATTTTGTTTTGAAAAACGGTGTGTTATTATTTTAATGTAAGATTCACATTATTTTATTAAGAAAAACATAATAGAAATTATTACAGGTAGCACTAAGCATAGGGGCAGTAATGTGCTAGCATGACCGTTTCTGATGGACGTTATGATCTGTTGTGAAGGGAATCATAGACCCACGCGCTAAATGATTAAACTTCTCTTCACGCGCAGCTGAATTGGCTGTCCACCAAAATTTCAGCCGTCTGACATAGCAGCGCGTGTCCACTAACCGCCAGCTCCACAAATCTTTATTGACTCTTTGACTGGTAATCCATTCGGCGTCTCGGCACAATTCCAAATTTCTCCTCGTTTAAATTATTTAATTTCTTTTTTCTTTTCCCTAAATGTTAGTTATTTATTTAGGTTATGTATCATTAGTTTTTTTTTTTTGAGTTAAAAATTAAAATATCATTTTGATCGATCTGTTCAATTTGTATTTATTAAGCCTTTAAACTCATGAAAAAAGACAGTATTTTAACTTTATAAGTGTCCAAGTCCTTAAACTTTTCTTTTTCGAGTACAACTATTTGAACATTCGACCTCGAGAGAATAAGTGCATGGAAAATTTCTAATACTACGTGAGTATGGAAATTTTTCCATACTTCCTCTATTTATTGTGTGACACATTAGCGTGTTTTTAGAAATAAAGTGTGATACACTAACATTAATATAGAGTCCACTAATATTGTGTGACATATTAGTGTGTTTTTAGAAATAAAGTGTGACACACTAACATTAATATATAGGCATAACATTAGCGTGTAAACAAAGGGAGTATGATACTCCAGTAGTACTATAATTTTTTTTTTCAAAAGTGCATGCAAACTTTTGAATAGTACATATGTCAATTACTATTAAGTTATGTTCGGTTCGGCATAAGTTCTTGAACTTTAAAAGTATATACTAGATTCTCAAACTTTCAATTTTGTGTCTAGTAGGTCTTTCATTCTTTAAAATTAGTTGATCTATTAAATGTAAAATGTTATAACTCATAAAACCCAATCTTATGAATTTTTTATTAAGAAATGTCTAGTAGGTAGTAGGTAAAAGATCTATTGAAATTAAAATAAAAATGTATGGTCAGGATTAAAAGTTAAAAAAACTTATTAGATATTTTTCTAAAATAGAGACCAACTAAACTTTTTTAAACTTCAAAGGCTAAATAAAGCTGCCTTAAACTTAAAAATGTGTGTCTAACGAAAATTATAGAATATACAAATATTATTAAATTGGCAGAATTTTAGACAAAAACAACAACATAGCTGTTTGTTTTTGTTTTTGTTTTTAAATTGTGAATTTTGGTAGAGTTAATCAAGAATAGTTTTGTGTATATATATATATAATTTGATTTTTTAAAGAAAGTTTATGAATTGTCAATAACTTTTTGGGTTAAAGATGGTGAGAAAATCATAAAAAATTCTCTTCAAGGTAAAAGTAATATTATTGGGCTCGTTTGATAATTTTAGTTTTTAGTTTCCTGTTTCTCATTCTCTATTTCTTATTTTATGTTTTTTCTTTTTTTAAAACAAGAAACAAGATTATGTTTGATGACTATTCATGTTTCTTGAAAAAAAGAAACAAAAACAGACACTTGTTCGATAACGGTTTCTTGTTTCTTGTTTTTCTTGTTTTTCTTGTTTTTCTTCTTTTTGTAATAATATAATATAAAAAAGAGGAATTTGTACGAGAGAGAGAGAGAGAGAAAGCGAGAGCGAGAGCGAGAGAGAGAGAGAGAGAGAGATAAGAGTGATTGTGAGTGAGGAAAGGAAGCGAAAGCGAGAGCGAGAGAGTTGGTCACGCCGGAAGGAAAAATCTTCTTCTCTCTAGCTTTTGAATTCAAAAACCCAGAAAACAAAATTAAGATGAAGTTGATTCATAATATAGACGAAGGAAGAATACTCTCAGTACCCCGTGTGCGCGAGCTTTAGCTTGAGAGGAGAGAGTGGAAGAAAAGACGATGGAAGCCCTAACTTGAGAGGAGAGCGAGTATGATTTTCACTGAGAAGAAAGTGTGGCTACAACCCTAAAACATCAAGAGAGAAACAAACCGAGTGAGAATGGAACTGACGAAACTAGTTTTGGTGGTTTCCAAAAATTTCTCCAATTTTTAGGAACGTTTCTTAAATTTTGAAAACGAGAAACGGGAACAATTATCAAACACATCCGTTTCTTAAAAAATGAGAAACAGAGGCAGGAAACAAGAAACGAAAACATTATCAAACGAGCCCTTAAATGAAGTTAAAAGTGAAAGATTTGTCCCAAAGTTTCTAGAAATAGGATCATTAGGTTCAACCATTACATAATCATCCCGGGAACCAAAATTTGATTTTCTTCCCATCTCTTTCTCTTTCTCTTCTTTGCAAACTTTAATAATGTAAAAGGTTTGATTTTAACAATTTAGATTTGAAAATATCTTACAAATTTGAATATTTAATACAAAATTTTAAAGTTGTCCATTTATGTTTAGTTTAGTGGATAAGATACGAATTACGATTTTAAATGTAAATGGTTTGATTTCTATATCTTATATCTTAAATTTGTTGGACTCAAAATGACAATAATAAACTCTAATATTTATCTTTTTAGAAAATGGAAACATTAGATAAAATAAATGAAAGTATATACTAAAACATGAAGACGCAAAGGCAACAAAATTGTATAACCGCTTTTGGACAAAACTTTTTAAAAGATATATGCGGTACAATGCTCATCGTTCAGGCTCAGACTTCTTTAAAAACACAATTCATGAGTTGCGTTTAATTCAACTATAGAAAGTAACTAATTGAATATTATTATGCATTTTGATTGACATTTAAAAAAAGTAGCTTTTTTTATTATTTTATTTTTATTTTTATTTTTATTTATGAAAGCGCTTCTTTGATAAACACTGCTAGAAGAGTCACTTGTGAACATGCATTTAACTACTCAAAATTTGTTTTGAATAATTAAAAAAAAATTTTAGAATGATTTGAGAATAACAAAAGTATTTTTAATTAAGCATTACATAATCACTCTTAAACCTGCCCCCACAATTTGTAGGCGGGGATGGGGGCGAGGATTCCCCATCGGGGAAACGGGTCCCCGCAGGGACCCATTTCTAGCGAGTGTGACAGTGAGACCGAGTGAGACGGCGCGAGAGCGAGATTGTGAGAGAAAATGAAACTGAGAGAGAGCAAGACATAGAGAGAGTGAAAATGAGAGAGAGCGAGATTGTGAGAGAGAGCGAGAGACAAAGCTAGCGAGAAAGCGAGATCTAAAGACAACGAGAGAGTGAGAGTGAGATAGAGGCAGCGAGGAGTGATTGAGCGAGACAACAACGTGAGGATATATCAAGGCAGGGTCGACCCCAAACGGGTACCCGGAAAATCTCCTCGATCTGACCCTCCGTCTCTGGTCAAACCGAAGATTCTTCGACCCGATCGGGTTAGGATCCGCGGATTTTTTTTTTTGCCAACCCTATCCATGAGTTAGAAGAAATTAGTTTGAAAGCCATAGGGACAATAAAGTAATTTGGAAGTTTCTTATTTTGTTAGAAATCAAAACCTTTTTAGTCGTATATTTTTGTACTTTTGAGGGTCTCTTTCTTAGGTGGAGGGCATTATGGAATGACATCTTTGACCTTCACAATTTTTTAAAAATATTTTTGACGTTCATTAAATTTCTTTATTTCAAATTTTATAGTTTGTAATTTAAAATAAAATAATGTATTATTTTTTAGTATAATTAATTGTGTGTTCATATACTTAAAAAATGACCATATGCAATTAAGTATATTTGTATTTAACATTTCGAAACAAACTTCTGTTAAATTAAATAATATCATTAAAGGTCGGTACGCACTGCTATTTATAGTTGAGGTTTAACATTAATAATTGCTACACAACAATTATTAATCTTCACTATTGTCTTCACAGTGGTCCAACAATAATTGATAAAGATACAAAGGATTTTCAGAATGGCCGACAGGACATGACCCCTATCTTGGCCTTTTCTGAGAATCTTATCTTATCTTTGAAAATTAAAACTAAAATCTAAAATTAGTGGGACAGGAACCCCACTATCAAAAGCAATTAAACAAAGAAGATAAGAAAGCAATAAAGAAAAGCAATAAAGATAGACTTGATATGTCTGATGCCTCGTCTTTTCTTCAAACCGAAAACTTGTTTGAGAAGATAATAACGTCACCCGATTGTCTTCTGCTTGGCACGGAATATAACTCTCGATAGATTAATTTCTCTTTTTGTAGCGCACATGCTCCCAATCGGGTCTTACTACGGCTTCCCGCCTTGCTGCCCTCGGAGCGCCCGCAGGCCCTGCTACAAAAATCGAAATTAATTTTTCAAGAATTCTCCTGGAAATAATCCCACTCAGAGTTATTCCTTCCGCCGACTGCGTTGCCTGAGGTTGGTGAGTCCTCTGCAGAAGTGTATCATCTCCGTCATGGAGTCTTCTCTTACAAATACTCTTTTCGAAGAAAATTGAAATCAGACTAGAGAAAGCAAGGATAAGGTCGGAATACAATAACCTTATCTTAAATAAATCTGATAAAATTTAAACAAATTAATTTACATCTATTTACAAAAATATAAAATACACTTGAATTATACTTGAAATACCAATTTTTGGATTAATATGGTTGAGTATCCAAAAATGGGTCGTTGATGTCGATGCCGTCGAATGGATCGTAATCTAAGTCATCGACATTGTTTACAGAGGCTGGAGAAGCGCCTTCTGGTAAGTCATCGTTGTCGTCTGAGAGATTTACGACAACGTTATTGACAACAGAATTAAACTCTTGTTGAGTGCTTGCTCCGGCAAGGGTTGTCATGACCGCGTTCTTGGTGAGGAGAAATGCTTCGTACTCTTGTCTGGTCATATCTTGAAGGTGAACGTTGGCTTTGAACCAATCTTTGATCTTGCCAACTTCGAGATGGGAATAATTGAATTTTTCCCACCACTTGATTCTGAGAGTTTTACTCAGAGCTTTGAAATTTCCCGAAGGTCCTAGCTGGAAATTCCAGCAAAAGATCCAGGGAACTTGGAAATACAAAGCGAATCTAAACGTCTTTGATAGGGGCGACGAATAGATACTTTGTTGGAATAGGTGGTAAGAACGTTGAACTTTTACCTCAAAAACAAGGACCTTCTACGAGTATATTTTGGTTGATTCAAAATCAGCTGAAATTACTCATGTCCCAGACAAAAATGATCCTTCAAAGATCATTTATTCAAAATTGAGAATTCTTCGTGTTCTCACTCCATCCTACTGGAGACAGGGGATGTTCGGGGGAAAGAAATTTTCTCAACCCTTCAAACCGCCATCATATAATTACCGTGACTATACTAAGGCATGGTATATTGTCTTTTGGCTTCAAGCCTATAACCACTCTTGGTTTGTGACATTCTGTAAGCAAGCTTACAAGATGCACTTTCCAAATTGGTTTCAAACATGGTGGATGTAATTTGGACTCTCCGAAGAAGTTTTTCCGGAAGAAGTTCAACGTTCTTACCACCTATTCCAACAAAGTATCTATTCGTCGCCCCTATCAAAGACGTTTAGATTCGCTTTGTATTTCCAAGTTTCCTGGATCTTTTGCTGGAATTTCCAGCTAGGACCTTCAGAAAATTTCAAAGCTCTGAGTAAAACTCTCAGAATCAAGTGGTGGGAAAAATTCAATTATTCCCATCTCGAAGTTGGCAAGATCAAAGATTGGTTCAAAGCCAACGTTCACTTTCAAGATATGACCAGACAAGAGGACGAAGCATTTCTCCTCACCAAGAACGCGGTCATGACAACCCTTGCCGGAGCAAGCACTCAACAAGAGTTTAATTCTGTTGTCAATAACGTTGTCGTAAATCTCTCAGACGACAACGATGACTTACCAGAAGGCGCTTCTCCAGCCTCTGTAAACGATGTCGACGACTTAGATTACGATCCATTCGACGGCATCGACATCAACGACCCATTTTTGGATACTCAACCATATTAATCCAAAAATTGGTATTTCAAGTATAATTCAAGTGTATTTTATATTTTTGTAAATAGATGTAAATTAACTTGTTTAAATTTTATCAGATTTCTTTAAGATAAGGTCACCTTCAAGATATGAACAAATTCCTTTGAAATTCATGATAAAACCATGGGGATATTCAAGTCTAGAGTTGATTGATTGATCGAAGATCTTATTACTATTTAAGCATAAATCCGTTTTCATAAAAGAAAACATTATAATGTATAATATTCAAAACTCAAACGTAAACCAAATGGGTGTAACAAGACTTAGATATGAAAATAACCAAAAACTTGAAAAAACCTCAAAACCTTTAGAGATTCTAAGTGAAGTTGAGGCACACTTTTGATAAGCATTGTCCTGGAGACAATTATTCGTTCTGCATGGGTTACAAGTAGACTACAACGATTCCCTCAGCAGAACCTATCGACTAACTCTGGTAAAAGTGCAACCTCAAACTACTCAGTTTTAACAGAACTTTTGGATAATTTGCTCTCAACTCAACTTAAGATAAAAAAAAAAGAAAGAATGGAGAGAACTCTTCAATTTGGAATGAGATACTACAAATGAATAAACAAGTTGCTATTTATAAACTAGCAACTTAGTAACTCTCCAAAATACAAAATAAAATCAAATAAATATGCAATTAAAACATTTGTCAAATTTAACTCACTTGAGTTGTTACTTGACCAAAATCAAATATAACTCATTGAAATTGAAGAAACTACAAATTTTAACTTACATTCGTTTATGTTAAATTTGTACATAAAACATTATCTTAATTTGATAGTTTCAATCTAATTTAAAGTTTCTAACAATAAATTTAATTCAAACAATTAAATCCATTTTTATGTTTCAAATATTTACAAAAATTTCACTTTCTTTCAAGGATATATTAACAATTATGTTCATAATTTAGTCAACTTTAAGAAAACAAAATGAAAATTTACTATTAAAAAGTTTAAGATTAGAATTTGTAAGGGAAATTGCTACTTTACGAGAGACCATTTTTTTCAATACTCTCTAATATTTGTCATTTGTTGTAAAACACATCCTATGTGACCCAATTTTCTGAAAATAAACTCACAACAAACTTTTTTGAAACGCTGATTTCTGGAAATTTTAGGTTTTTGAATAGTTCGCAGTAAAAACGGAAAAGAATATCCAAAATTTTCATGTAAAGAAGGTCTAATGTTGTAGGAATGAGTGAAATCACCAAGAAAAAGAATTTGAAACGCCATTTTTGATTGCTGCCATTTTTCCCGTAAGTTCATGTTTTCCGTAAGTTGATGGAGGTGGCGGGAAAAGTGACAGAATGCCCAAATACACGGCAACTTTCTTGAAATTTAGGCATTCTGTCATTTTTCTCGTAAGGTTTCTAACATGATCTTACGGGAACCTTATGGGACCAGAAATCAAGTCACATAGGATGTGTTTTACAACAAATGACAGACATTAGAGAGTACTAACAAAAAATGGACTCTTGTGAAGGAGATGGTCTTGGGAAATATGTGGTTTGAGTGTTGAGGAACAAGATCTTTGGGGTATTCATGTCATTTCACCCTATGGGACCCATCTTTGAAATTTCTGAAAATTTGAAAAATAGATTAGAAAAAGAACTTTTTAAAAAAGAGGTTAGTTTTGTCTCATAAAACATTTGACAGTTATTGAATCAAGTATAAATTCTTCAAAATTAAGAATAAGATGTTTATGCTAAATTAAAATATAAAGACAAGTTAGTTTAGATATAATTCAATAAATAATACACAAATTACGATCGATAATTCAATATTTCACCGATAAGTGCTTTTTTGTTTAATTAAAAAACAACACAAATACAAAATAAGTTTGCATAAGATTCTAATGTATTGGAAATTTGGTGGAGCAAAAAGGCGTATTGTAAATCAAATGTTTTTTACATTAATTTTATAAGTTATTCAAGTTTGAAATTGGATTGAAATTATCAAATTGCTTTGTTTTATTATCTACTTACTACCAATATTTTAAAAAACTAAGTCAAAATTTGATAACTAAAACCCCGTTTGGTAACTATTTTGTTTTTGAAAATTAAACTTATTTCCTTTACATTTCTTACTATGATTCATATCTTTCCTCAGTACAATAGTTGAATTCTTAGCCAAATTCCAAAACATAAAACAATATTTTAAAAGTTACTTTTTTTAGTTTTTAAATTTTTGCTTAGTTTTTTAAATTATTATTAAAAACTAGATAACAAAGGAAGAACTTTGGAGGTAGAAGTAATGTCTGTATGCTTAATTTTAAAAAACAAAACGAAAAAGCAAAATGGTTGCCAAAAAGGCCTAAAAAAGTAATTTTTAAAATCTTGATTTTGTTTTTGATATTTGATTAATAATATATCTAAATCATTGTGGAAAGTTAAAGTATGTGTTTTGTTTTTCTTTTTGTCTTGTTTTTTAAATTTTTAAAATTTAAAATTTTAATTTTTTTAAATTTTAAAATTTCACCAATGGTATGAACTCAAACTTTGAATTCCACCCCTCGAGCAAGACTTTTACACAATAATTTTTATAAATCTACAAACTCACAAATTTAATGCAAGACCAAAACTTCTTATATACTAATTTTTATGTATACAATTTGCAAATGCAAATTCACTCAACTCAACTCTAAGC
This sequence comes from Citrullus colocynthis, assembly GCA_031780015.1. NCBI lineage: Eukaryota > Viridiplantae > Streptophyta > Magnoliopsida > Cucurbitales > Cucurbitaceae > Citrullus > Citrullus colocynthis. The sequence continues at coordinate 455,655 of QLSR01000304.1, forward strand.
TTGACATATTTCAATTTTAAGAGTTCGTTATGTACCATAGCATTATCATAGAGTTTTAAGTGATCTTCAAATTTAGGTGATGTTTGGTGCGCTAAGTTGAGTTTATATGTCTGTAGAGTTTATATATCCGTGAAATTTATATGTCTATGTTTTGGGTGCTGAGTTTATATGTTAAGAATATTTGGTGCAGTATTTTTATTTTTTACATAAATAATTTGTTTTTATGATGATTATTTTTGTTTGAAAATTTTTTATTCAATAATTTTACATATATATATATATATATATATATATATATATATATATATATATATATATATTATATTTTAATAAGCTATAGATTGCACTTTATTTTATTGTTTTTTAAGCATATATGTATTGTTGGGAATTTTGGGAAATGAGGTTTAGGGTTTACTTTAAGATCATGCATTTTAATTTTTTTTTTTTTAATTTAAGCAATAATTTTACAAATTTGTGCATGTGAGGTTTCTAGTTAAGTCATTTTTTTTTAACACTTTTGATAAAAACTTTTTAAAATAAAAGCACTTATGTGTCTAACAATTTTTTCTCAAAAGTGTTTTTATCTGTGTCAACAAATTTGTTTTTATTGACAATTTTGTGCTCCAACTTAAATATAAACAGTTTTTTTTAGTACAATAATTGGGAGTTGGGGGATTCATGGAAGATTATGCCAATCACAACTCGCTTTTCCACTTAAATATAATCATTTGTTGATGTTTATATGTTTTTTTAAATGATAGTTATCTTAAAGTTTTAAATTATTGTTTTATGTCACGAGCGTCAACAAAAACAAAAAACTTGTGTGTCAACAAAGCCCAAATTTGTAGTAGTCATAATTTAAAATAATGGTTGTCGGAGTTGGTGGAGTGACGCCGTTGCAAGTCGGTAGAGTTGGCCATCAATAACGATGGTTGGATGTTGTTGGAGTTAGCCGTAGGCGGTGGTTGCCGGAGGTGGCTATCGGAGGTGGTTGCTGGAGTTGGTTGCCGAAGTTGGCCATCCAAGGTGGTCGCCAGAGGAGATTGTTAGAGTTGAGCAACGAGACATCCAAACAATGAGTTGAGTTTATATCTCAACTCATCCCATCTCATCTCCTCACCCCAAACACCTCTTTAGGATTATTTATGATAAGAGCTTAATGTGAGAGAGATAACTATAATATTAAATTTCTATCGACATGTCCATATTTTCATTAACATTTTCACGTTTTCATGAGTTTGATATCGACATGAATGGTGAATCGATATTTCCATTATATCAAAGAAAAATTCACGAATCATAAAAATTAAGCAACAAAATGTCACTAATGTAAATATAATACAAAAAAGGATTGTTTTCAAATATAGAAATATGACCAAAATATTTACAAATATAGCAAAATTTCACTGTCTATCTGTGATAGACCATGATAGACTACTATATGTGTCTATCTGTATCATGATAGACACAGATAGTAGTTTATCGCGGTCTATTGCAGATAGACAGTGATATTTTGCTACGCGGTCTATTGTAGATAGACGGTGATATTTTGCTATTATTTGTAAATATTTTCAAAAATTTTATTATTTAAATAATTTTTCTATAAAAAATAAACATGTTAACTTATTTAAAAATCATAGAAGGATTATTTAATAATTTAAATTTATTTTTTGAATTTTTGTTAAATATCTATCTTCATCATATTATATCGATATTTTTATTCATATTTTTGTAAAATCAAGATCTCTATATTTCTGTCAACATCAACATTTTAAACTTAAGATAGAACCTATCATCTCGTTTTAGTGAAATTATTATTACTATGCTTAGGTTGAGTTGTTTAATTAAAAACTGGGATTGAAATCAATATTCTAAACTTTTTATAATAGAAATGTTAAAGTAAAGAATCCATATTCTGTTTAATGTTTTCAGATTTACTAAGTTCAAATGTTTGGCAAACAACTTCAATTATGTTTCTGATTTTTTTTCCAGATTTCGTGATCCAAATAGTACGAATTTTGGAAACAATATTTTCATACTTCACTTTAAATTTTAAAATGAAAAATTATATTAAATAAAGATAAAAACATTTAAAAATACGAGTCATATTATAAACTCAATTCATTTTTAAAAAAATGTAATATGTAATATGTAATGTATTAGTTAATATATATATAAATTAATAATAATTTATTATCAACTTAATATTAGTGGGTAACTACTACTATTTTTATGATTTAAAAATATATAGTCTTAAACACATTTTAAATAACGGTTTAAATTATAATCAAAATTTTGAATTTACTATCAAGCGCATATTTGAAAACATGAAATACAACTCTATTTTAATCAGATTCTTATTTTTGTATTTCTATTTTTATATTCTCCGCCAAACATGTCCTTTAACTTTTTAAAACTTTGAACCTTGTTTGGATGATTCTTTATTAATTATAATATATTTTTTATTTCTCTTTGTTTTTATTTTCTAACTTATAATCGATTTGACTTTTAGTCTACTTGAAACCATTGAATATTCTAATTAAGTTCATGATATTATTCTTAAAAATAGACAATCAATAGATAAAAAGAAACAAAATAAAACTGAGACAAAAGTAAACTGCTGAAAGTAAGTCATGCCGTACATGTTCACTTAATTAATACAAAACATACTTTATTTCCTAAAACAATATATATCAACTCAAATTAATAAGCATTTAGCTAACAAGTTTACACTTGCGAAAGATCGGTTCAAATCACTTTCCGAAAATTTAAAATTTAAAATTGTCGGTGCTTGCATCTTGTTTACCTTTTGAATTTTGCAGCGGGTGTCTGGTAGCCTTGACCTCTGATCTACTCCCTTCTAGTCATATCTGATCTTGTCCTAGCTGACATGCATAAGAGATTCTTACACCAATTTTGTGGCGAGAGCATACTTCACTCCAATGTTATGTTGGTATTAGAAGTGAGTAATTCAACTAAGCATGAAAAGAAATAAGGTCAGATCTTTCTTTTAGAGATTACTTACTTTCCCCTTTGAAGTGGTCGAATTAAGCTAAGCTGTCTTTCGACACATGCTCATAGATACGTTATATCATGTGACGAGAAGAGGTATCAGGGATGTTTCTCGCACATGTGGTTGCAGGGTGGCAGTTTGTTATTGGCTCATTTATTTCCTGATTGGTATATATTTACCAGCTCTGAGGTCGATCAAAATCTCGAAGTAGTAACATTTCTCTTTTTGGAACCTTCGATTTTTAGGTAAAGAGAGAGCCACCAGCCAACGTTTTGAAGGATTTGCTCTATTTTCTTCCATTTTTTAATTAATTCTTGTATGGAAACTTTACTTGGATGCTCATTATGATGTATCGAGGCTAAGGTACTATCATCTAGCTCGGGTTTTAGGATTTAACTCTTAGTTTGTGTCTCATGAGGTTATGAATGATATTTGCCTTGCAATTTTATAGTTAATTGAATTCTCTCCTTGTTTGATTTTACAATTGAATGTGTTTGAGATTATCTGACAAATTAGTCAAGCATGTTTATTTGAAAGTTATAGATCTATACTTGATTGTAATTGTTAGGTTCTTAGATCGCCAAGTAACAAAAGTTAAATTAGGGTTGTAGATTGATTCGGCAATTCCAATCCAATTGCATTCATCTAACTAACTTAGGAGGGATTCACATCAAACACTTAATTAGGCATTTCCAAATTATTTTGTTCATCTAAACAATAGCCTTCGAACTTAATGCTAATAGGTTTGCATGTTCCGGATGTCTTTCATCTAAACATAAGAATCAATCTGATTAATAGGACTCCCTTCTAGCCTTTCTAGAAGTGATTGGCTAAGTTTAATCAAGGACAAATTGCAATGCATTTATGTGATTAATCAATGATTGAGTAGCAAATTGAGAGTGGTCCAATTTTACCCCGAGCTAGGTTTTTGTCAAATTGAATTTAAATCCAACAAATTCGTAACTTGATTCCTTTGCTATTGCTTTTTTTTTTTTCTTGTTATTGTTTTACTTCAGAAATTAAACAAACAATTCGAAAACCCCCCTTGGTCACTCTTGAGTTGTTAACTGCTTGATTGAAAAATACTTGTGCTCCCAGTGTTCGGCAGTTTTGGTAAGTATGAAAAATTATTTGGCATGAAATGTGATGATGAATTTCATCTTCCACATACTCACCAATGTGCTTTCTCGGTACTCTTTGAAATTGGGTCTGTCCGTTGACTTTGAACTTTGGCTAGGCAATCCTCAACAAAAATTATATTTCATAAAGAATAAAAAAATAATAATAATAACGCTATTATATCAATCTATGCATATAACTCACCACCAAAAAAAAAAAAAAAAAAAAAAAAAAAAAAAA
>QLSR01000304.1:460212-488212 GCA_031780015.1 Citrullus colocynthis
CAAAAAAAAAAAAAAAAAAAAAAAAAAGAATAAATCAATTACAGTTGTAAACTTTTAATTTTATTATTATTATTATTATTATTATTATTATTATTAAATATTCATGAGCATTTAAGTTGGTTTTTGTGCATCAAACTTTCAATTTATTATTATTTTAAAATATCTATAAGCATTTAGATTAGTTTAGTACATTTTAGCTAAAGTTATGAGACAACTGTATATAGATTATTATAGAATTTGAATCGATTCTCCAAAATGCCTTTTAACTTTTCTCACAGTCCAATAGGTCTTAGTTGTGCTAAATTTTCAATTTTGATTCTATCAAGCTTTTACATGCAATACGATCAATTAAATGTGACATATTGATTATACTAACAAATTATGTTTCAACGCAACAAAATAGTAGAGAATGGGCCATAAATAACATAAGTAATAAAAACTTGGTTTAAGAACATTAACAATTTGGTCCTTAGTTTGAGTTTTGGTAGAATTAACAATTTGATTTTTGAGTTTATATGTCCTTTCAATTTTGTAACAATTTAAAGTTTGTAATAATGTAGTATATGTGCATTGTTAAAAATGTGTGATTAAGATTTAATAGGATTTTTTTTTTTATAATGGTAGATCAATGAACAAATTAAGAACTAAACATGCTCATAAGTTACATGTTAAGTCGTTACGTGATAAAAACCGACACTTAACTTTGATGAAATTTTTGAATATAAAAAATAAATTATTACAAATATTAAAGGATTAATTACACAAAATATTGCTTAGTTTCAATTCTTCCACCCTCTCTCGAATGTCAATCCTCCCAACCCCATAATTTCACCCACATTATGCCCCCACCCCAGCCTCTATATCAACAATATCCTCAGTATCAACCTCCTAATTTTCCCCAATTTCTTCCCAGACAACCTTATCCTGGCTTTGCCCCAATGTTCCCCACACTACCACAACCTCTGTCCACCAAGCTCAATGACACGAATTACCTCTCCTTGATGACGCAACTCATGAATGCAGCCATCGTCAATGGTCTTTAAGGATTTCTAGATGGTAGTGAGCCCTGCCCCCCTCAGTTCCTTGATGTTTAACAAACTCAGGTCAGTGACAATTTTACTTACTGGCACCCATTAAATAGGATATTGATGTGTTGGATTTACTCCTCTCTTCCCCCCCAAAAAAAAAAGATGGGTGAGATTGTTTCTTTTCAAACTGCTTATGAAATATGGGAGTCTCTTAGATATGTGTATCACTCCCATCTAAATTTTTAGGTAATTTTTTTTAAAAAAATAATAATTATCTTGAATTATTTGGTTAGTTGTTTGAATTTTGAGACTTAATTGGAATATGTTGAGGAATAATTTAATTTAAAGTAATCATGATAAAATATTTAGATTATTTGGAATTGGGTGAGATTTAAGAACTTGATTAATTTAAGGAAAAAATGAGAATAAGTTGGAATTGAATTTAAGTTGGGGAGTTAGATTTGTTAGGGCAGATATTTTGGTTAAATAAATTATTAAGCGAAGATTGAAAAATATTTGATTCGATGGGTCGAGGAAAATTATATTAAATAAGTTGTGTTTTGTGTTGGGAAAAGGAAAAGAAAAAATGAAATTTTAAATATATATATATTTAGGGTTTTGGGAAAGGAAAAGGAAAGAGAATTTAAAGAAGTATATATATATATATTTAAGCAAATTTTGGATTTTAGTGGATTTTGGTCCGCCATTTGCAAGCTGTCGCCTAGCCGCTCTCTCTGTTCAGCTTCTCCGGCATCATCTGTTTCTTGTGGGTTACGTCCGAATTTCAAGATTTGGTTAAGTCGGGACTGTTTTGGTAAGTATTGTTGTTTTTCTTGTAATTTCGTGATTACCCATTGGTTTTGATTTTAATTATTGTTACCCATTGAGTTTGGGTTTTAGATTCAAGCTTCGAAGGATTTTGGAACCGGAAGCAAGTTATCCAAGCGGGTTAAATGGTCCATTTTGGTCGGACCCATTGTTTGAAGTATGTAAGAAGATTATGACTTAGTTCCATTTTGGGTAAGATTATTTGGTTTAATTGGTGAGTAAATTGTATTTGGAATCAGGCTTAAAGTCTTAATTTAAGTTTGGATCTATGTTCTAGGGTTTTAATTCAAGAATTTTGTGAGAATTGGCTGCTTGGACATAATGCTAAGTTAAGTAATTTTACTACTGGAACTGCCCTTGAGCCGGGCAATTGCAGACAATTTTGAATGATTGAAATTAAGTTGCTTATGTCACACTCTACTTTTTAAACCTATGTGCTTAAGAACTTATAAGGAAAAGAAGTAAGACAAGAGAGGTGGAATTAGATCACAAATTTGTGGCGTTGGCTGAGAAATGTTGCCAAAATAGAATAAGTATGCGTTGAACTTAAAGGAAAAAAGAGGTTTGTGCTTAAGTATTGGGTAAGTATAAGCCGTAGATAAGTTTGGATGAGAAGCATTGGATTGGAAGGTTCCGTTAAGTGATTTCTGAATCTTGGAACTAAAGTAATTCTTGGAGTTAAGAAGTCTTCTAAGTAGAATAACCAGACTAGGAGAACGCAACTAAGTTTTTTTAAGCTTGGAAGTATGATCTAAGGAAAAGAAAGGAAATCTCACCAAGTGATGGAAAGAGTTAAAAGCATAGCCGGATGTTGGATTGAGTTGGACGCATATTTAGTAAGTACGAGACCATGTTGGACGCATGGTCAAGATTAAGAAAATGCATAATAAAGGTAACCATTGTGCAAAGAAAATGAGTAGGTGTTGAAATATTGTAAAGAAACCTAAGAGCTCGGGAGAAAGAGGTAAACACATAGGAGGTAATTAAGGAAGGAAATGTAAGCTTGGCTTAAGTAGGACGTATGAGTAGAAGGACTAAAGTTGAGTAGTGGTGCGTTGGAAGGAAATCTAAGTCTCGGAAAGAAGGATAAAACGCACAAGGTGACATTAAGGAAAGATGCTATTATAATTTAAGGTAAACGCATGACTTTCATCAAGGAAGATTTTGTTAGATAATTTAGAAGGTTGAAGCCTAAAGGAAGAAAGCTGGAGATGGATGTATGCTAGATTTATCAATTGAAAAAATGGCTAAGCATAAGGAAGAGGTTGTAAGCATAACTTTGGATTACAATTCAAGAACGCATAAAGGGAAAATCAAGGGATCTTTAAGGATGGAAGGAAGGTCATGGATGCATAAAAAAGTAGAGATAAACTCATGAAGTACAAACGCATGAAGGAAAATCTTAAGATTATTTTGGTTAACAAAATAACAAGCATAGTCAGATGTTTATTACTCAAGAAAAGAGCTTGTAGCTAAGATATGGATATAAGGAAAGAAGTAATGGACGCATGATAGTATGCGGTCAAGGCACAGACACATGGTAGTATGCGGGGAGAAACCTGTTCAAAAGTAGGAAGGTCGGGAGGAAGAAAGAGAATAAAGAAGCTAAACTTTAAAAAGGAGAAGTAGATGGAAGCATAGGGGCACTAAGTTGTATGCATAGTTCGTATCTCAGTACAAGTCAAACGCATAAGATAAGTTTATGAAGGTTACGTGGTTTCATTTAGACTTAACACTTTATAAGGAGTAGGTGTCAGTTGTATATCGGATGTGTCATGCAGGGTAACAGATGGCAAACAAGTGGCAAAAAGAGAAGAGAAGTTGGATTCATCCCAAAACTATAAATAGGACATTTAGGGAAAATGAGCAGCGGATGATCAAAAAGTCTGAGTTCTAGAGAGAAAGTAGAGAGAAGGCAGAAAAGGGTAATCTTTCTGTCTGTAGTAAAGTCTGCGGCCAAAAGATGAGGTGTTTTTAACAACCTAACTATCTTGTATTCAACAAGTTATTTAGCGTTTAAGATATCAACTTGCATTCAAAAATAGACTCTGCGTTCAAGGTAGACCTTGCATCCAAGGAAATCTATGCTTCTAATGGGTGAAGCCAGAAGAGTTGGTTGGAAGGCTGCACCTTGCGTTCAAGTAACCAACCTTGTGTTCAAGGTGCAGGGTTGCCTCCAACTGAGCTGACATAAGGGAAAATAAGTTGCCTTGTGTTTCAGACTTCAAAACCTTGCGTCCAAGAAGCTCGAGATAGAGAATTAGAAGGAAGAAAAGGAAACTACCCTTGAGCAAGTATTATGTGAGTAACACTAACGTTTTCAAAATATGACTGCGTTTTTTGTGATTAATATCAATGGTTTTGGAATATGATTATGCATTCATGAGTTTTCAACATGTATATCATGCGTTTATATTTAAAAAGCATTTAAGCATGTTGTTTGATATTATATGATTCTTATGGAAGATTTGGAAAGGAGTTTATTGAAAAGCATGTTGTTTGATATTATATGATTTTATGGAAGATTTGGAAATGAGTTTATTGAAAAGCATGCTGTTTGATATTATATGATTTTATGAAAGATTTGGAAATGAGTTTATTGAAAAGCATGCTGTTTGATATAATATGATTTTAAGGAAGATTTGGAAATGTTTAACTTATGAATTTATGATACGATGTTTCCAAAACATATTGTGTATTTTATAAAATATTGAAATGGCACCCAAAGCTCAGGGACTTGGAGAAGGCCAATGGGTAGCTGGAATATAGAAAAGGTACCCAACGCTGAGGGACTCGAAGAAGGCAAATGGGTAACCTGAATATGGAAATGGGACCCCAATGCTCAAGGACTTGAAGAAGGCATATGGGAAGCCCGGATTATAATACCTATGTGCACATAGAGGAATATACGATGCTGATGTGTTGAGATTACTCCACACAGCTAAGGATAATCAACGTTGAGTAGCGTAGAGCTTGGCTCCGCCTCAATTAAGGAAAATGATATGAAATGTTTTCGACGTTGAGTAGCGTAGAGCTCGGCTCCACCTCAACTAAGGAAAAAGATATGAAATGTTTTCGACGTTGAGTAACGTAGAGCACCGCGCCGCCTCAACTAAGGGGAATGATTTGAAACGAACGAAATTTTTGAGTATGTTTCTTTGAAATAAACATGCATGATTTAACAATGGCATTTGAGCATGTTTTAATATAATTTGAATCGATATTTTATATGCGTTGTTGACAATGTTAAGATCAGTTTTATAATTAAAGTAAAATATTTCCAAAAACTGTTACTCACTGGGCTGTTAGCTCATCCTTTCATATGTTTTCCATTTTTCAGGTAGCATGACAGTTCTCGTTGCCGGTCGAAGTCGAGGTTTGTCAAGAATTAATGGTATCATTATCCTAGAAAGTGTGGTCAAATAGGAAAAGGAAAGTAAATTCGACAGTGGGAGTCGAGCGGGGAGTCGATGACTGCTGTCCTCGCGCTCCGTCTCGGGCTACAGGAGAGTAATTCGAGTTGGGGTGTGACAGCTTATATATAGAATCGTTTTATAAGTATGATGATATTAACACATCTTTGATATGATTTATGACATGAACTTAGTATAAGTATCTTTAGAGAAAAGTGACGATTTACCCTCCTAATGCTACTATGATACCAGAAGCCGACGGGTTTCCTACTACGATACCGGAAGTCGACGGATTTTCTACTATGTTACCGAAAGCCTACGGGTTTCCTACTATGTTACCGAAAACCTATAGGTTTCCTACTATGCTACCGGGTGCCGACGGGTGCCTTACTACGTTTGTGAGCCTTCGAGCCACCATATGTGTGTTAAGATAGGTTAAATCGCTTACTAGATGACCATCCTGGATTAGTTATTTATGTAAGTCTCACTAGTATGATGCACAATTGGATATAAGTGTTTAGCCTGACCTCGGTAGTGGGTTACTTACTAAGTATTTTGTACTCATTCTTTTCATGATTTGTTTTTTAGTTAAGGGAAAGGGCACATCGGCAAATGACGAAAGAAAATCTTGACGGTGCTATTGGGACTAGACTAATGTATGCTTCCGCACGAGTCTTCATGTTTTCCTTTCGTTTTAGTACTTGGGATTTGTTATTTGAACTAAAACTATATTTTCCTTTATTTATTTCTTTATACTAAATTTTCGACTTTAATACATTAATGTTTTAGGGGTATCCGACTAAAAGTTTTTGGTTTAGACGACGATAAATTTATTTACCTTAGTGATGTTTCCTCGATTTTTAGTAAAATTATGAAAAATAGTCTTTTGAGATGTATGCATACAGATAGTGACAACCTAGTTCAAGTCCTAGGAGGTCGAGTCGTTACAAAACTACTGCGAAAATAATGGATTTAAAAGCCAAACTCCATAAAATTAGAAAAGATAGTTAGTTTGTTAGCCAGTACCTGTCTCAGATTAAGGAAATTACATATCAGGTTGCTGCCATAGGGGAACCAATTTCATATTGAGATCATTTGGGTCACATTTTGGATGGCTTAGGAGTGGAATACAATGCTTTTGTTACTTCTATTCAAAATCAATCAGATACTCCTACCCTAGAAGATATACGTAGTTTATTATTAAGATATGAGGCAAGATTGGAAAAACACACTTCGGTTGATCAGTTAAATCTGGCTCAAGCTCACATTACTAGCCTTTCCATTCAACAAAATAACAAGAAGTCTCAACCTAAATTCCCCTCAGACTTCCCTCAATTTCGATCATTCCCACAAACTTCTCATAATCCCCTTGTTAATACTATTCCAGGTGTTTTGGGTAAACCTCAAACACCCCCTCGATGGCCTTCTAAGACACCTAACCAGAAAGTTCAGTGTCAAATTTGTAACAAACTTGGCCATTCCGCCCTGATGTGCTATCAATTAGCCAAAAGCCTAAAGATGAGACACTTATTCACTTTATTTTTGGATTGTTTTACACGTTATTTTAGGGTTTACTTACTTATGTCTAAAGATGAGACACTTTCTGGTTTTCATCACTAGTTGAAACTCAATTTAACAAGAAACCAAACTGATTGGGGTGGTGAATTTAGAAGCCTAGGCCCTATTCTATCCTCTCTTGGAATTATTCATAGAGTGTCGTGTCCCTACACTCCTCAATAAAATGGTCCTGTTGAAAGAAAAAATCACCATGTTATTGAGATGGGCCTCGCGTTACTTTCTCACTCACCTACTTCCTTTTGGAGCTTTGCTTTCCAAATGGCCATTCACCTCATTAATCGATTACCAACACATGTTTTGGGTTACAAGTCTCCTTATGTTAAGTTATTTGGTCATATTCCTGACTACCAAATGTTACGGGTATTTGGGTGTGCATGTTTTCTGTTTCTTCAGCCTTATAATTCACACAAACTGTTGTTTTCTTCTTATGAATGCATTTTCTTATTGGGTTCAGTATGAGTTATAAAGGTTATTTATTTCTTGATCCTTCTTTGGGTCGTATCTATGTCTTAGGACATATTGTTTTCAACGAGACCTCCTTCCTTGTTCAACATATTGATTTAACATTTTCTAAAACCTCTCAATTTCATTCGGATTAGTCAATGTTCAATGATGTTCCTTATGTTTCGTTACCAATTTCTTCTCCTTCGTGTCTATCGTCTTCTCCATCTACTATTTCTCATTCTAAATCTCCCTCTATCCTTTCGGGCTTTTCCTCACCAATTCATGCTTCACCATTTCTGAACGTGTCTCCCTCTGCTCACCAAAATAATGAAGAGAATTCTGCATCTTCACCTCTCCCTAAAATAGTTTATGACTCCTCTCCTCTATTTCACTCCACATTCTCTGTTTCTTCCTCTAAACTGCCTACCCCACCAATTTCCCAAACTTCATCTCCATCATACACTTTAACCCATTCATCATATTCTTCTTCTCCCATCATAACCCACCTCAAAATGACCTCATTCCCTCTCTTTACCATGGCAATACTCATCATAAGATAACTAGATCCAAAGCCGGTGTGTTCAAAACCAAAGTTTGGCTTTCTTCCTGCTCGCCTTCTTCTTTTATACCTAGTGAACCACCCAATTTTAAGACTGCTGTTAAATTTGCTGAATGGAAGCATGCTATGGAAAATGAGTTTCAAGCCTTAACAAAGAATCAAACCTGGAGTTTTGTTCCACCTTCTCCTTAGCACAAAGTTATTGGATGCAAGTGAGTCTATAGGCTAAAATTAAAGCCTAATGGGGAGATCGAACGGTAAAAGGCTTGTTTGGTTGCTCAAGGTTGTGATCAAGCATATGGGATAGATTGTTGGGATGTATGCACTAAAGTCTTGTAGTTAATAAATAATTTAAAATAATGATTGATTATTTTATATATGCAATTATCCATTAGAGAAAAATCCAAGGTTATTTTATGTAACTTAAACATGTATATGGTTGTCATACAAGTGGATCATGTTTAAATAATAACCTAAATGGTCTGTAGTATAAGGATAAAGTTGGGTACCTTATCTTGGTGACACTATGAATACAACTCATTTTGTAAATGTTACAAGAGTTGTAAATGTTGTAAACGATTTGATCCAAATCGTTCATGTGAAAACATGTGAGTGGGGGTATCCTATATAAAGAGTTTGTATAAGACCAGATTGCAAAATCATTGATCGCTCTTTATAACACTGTTGACTGAAGAGATTAATATTTCATAGGATGACCATAGGTGACTTGACCTTAATGTTGAGTGAGTTGTGAACTCCTGTCTGTTAAAGTAGTTCTTTGATTTGTATGGAAGAGAGTGACGGATTTACCGACTCAATATGCCTACCAGTTTGGGGATTTGTCCAAGTAGGGAATTGGGAATATAACTATACAAGATGGAATTCACTCATTCCCGTCTTTAGGGTAAGTAGATGAATTGCTCCCTTAAGTGTTGACTCGGGGTCCTAAACAATGGGGCCCCCCCATCTCACTAGCCAGAAAGGGTTTTGTTTATGGTAGAACCATAAACAAGTTGTTCATTAGAGGATCAGTGGAACTTAAGGAGTTAGATGTAATTATAGGGGTAAAACGGTATTTAACCTAATTGTAATTACGAGCAATCTATGAAGGGTCCACTCACTGTTGATTGGTTATATCCATGGACACAGAAATATGTCTACAGTGCGAAAAGTGCAACTATGAGTCTTTAATAGAATAACTCATAGTTAATAAATGTTGATTATATTAATTTAATTAAAGAGTTTAATTAATTAATCTCGTATCATTGGAGCTTCTAATCTAGGTTCATTAGGTTCCCCTGCTAGCTCACTAAGGGTAAAGCAAGGAATATTTAGTTTTGGAAGAATTTGAATCGTTCAAATTACAAGGGTTTTAAGTTTATTGTATATGATACAATTAATGTAATGTATAGTGATACATTATAATATAAGATTATTTTTAAATTAGATTCAAAATTACACTATATATTGTGAGAGTATTAATGTTTGAATAAGATTCAAATATTAAATTAATATGAATAAAATTCATATAATGAGGGAATTATATGTTAATTATATATGATACAATTAATATAATATATATAGATTATATTATAAAGTTAACTTTGACTTAGATTCAAAATTAAACTATTTATAATAGGAGAAAATAATATATTTGAATAAGATTTAAATATTAAATAACATGAATGATATTCATATTAAAACTATAGGTTAAAACATAATATGAATAAGATTTATATTTAAACAATAGGTTATGAGAGGAGGAATGCATTTGAATATGATTCAAATGTAATATTAATTAAATATATGATATTTAATTAATTTTTATTAATTAATTAGATTAATTAATATTAAATTAAATTAAATTTGATTTAATTTAACTTTAATTGGAAGTTAAAGGATAGTTAAAGGGAAGTTAATCATAACTAACTTCCTCCTCTCCATCAATTGGCTATTCATTCATAAAAAGGTTTTTTTTTTTTTTTTTTTAAATGATGGAATCTCAACAGTTCTCTCTCAATCTCTCAACACTCCCAAGTTACAGAGAAAAAGTTTCTCTGCAAAAACTCATCTCAATTTTCCAAGAGAGGTTCTCACAAACCTTTTCCTTACATGAGAATAGCTGGGAAGATCTTGGTGGTGGTGTTCTGTTCGTAATTGAAGAGATCGTAGAAAGCTGAAGAATTCGAGAAGATTGAAAAAGTGTTAAAGTACACGCGTTCACGGGCTTCCGCACATAATTCGATTCCTTCATAAATTATTTTGAAACATTTTGCCAGGTAGTTAAGTCAGTCACTAGTCGAATTGTGTTGTCTTTGGCAGTTCAATTTAGATAGTCTATCAAGTAATTAGATATGCATAATGCCTTTTTAAATGGTGATTTAACTGAGGATGTTTATATGGCACAACGACTTGGCTTCATTGATCAAGACAAATCATCTTATATGTGTAAGCTTCGTAAAGCTTTGTATGGCTTAAAACAAAGTTCTCGAGCATGATTTCTCAAGATTAGCAAATGGCTTCTTGATTGGGGTTTTATTTACTACGCCTAAATCAGACTCTTCCTTGTTTGTTTATCGCTCTACCTCTGTCTTTGTGACAATTCTAATTTATGTGGATGATATTACAATGACTTGAATGTCATTTTCTCTTTAAAGGACCTTGGAGATTTATCCTTTTTCTTAGGCATTCAGGTGTGTCGTCAAGATGATTCTTTACATTTATCTCAAGCTAAGTATATCTCTGATTTGCTTCATCATGCTTAATTGTCTGATTGCAAATATACTGCTACTCCTATGGCTACCAGTTTGTCTCTTTCAGCTCATGATAGGGATCTTCTTCTCAATCTTACTATGTATTGTAGCATTGTGGGTGCTTTATAGTATTGTACTCTTACTAGACCTAATCTCAGTTTTGCAGTGAGCAATTTGCCAAGTTTTACATGTTCCCACTACGATTCATTGGCAAGCAATCAAACGTATTTTACGTTATCTCAAAGCAACAAGCTCTTTTGGTATATCTCTTTCTCAATCTATTGATTTAGCTTTGACATGCTACACTAATGCGGATTGGGCAAATTGCCTTGATGATCGTCGTAGTACGAGCAGTTACTGTGTGTTTCTTGGTGGCAATTTAGCTTCATAATCCTTCTCGAAACGAAAAGTAGCCTCTCGTTCCAGTGCCAAATCTAAATACTGCAGAATGTCAAATGCTGCTGAAAAACGCTTGGAAAGTGCTTTTTATTCTCTTAAATTAAGGAAGTTTCTATTAGATTTCCCTTGTTTGTTAGTAGTTTTCAAGTCAATATAAAGAAAACAAGAATCGAAAGCCAAAATAACCAAACCGAGCCAAAATCAAGTGAAAAAGAGGAAAGAATCACAAAATTCTCAAAAATAGGGCAGCGCCGCGTCGCCAGCTCGGTGCTGCCACGGTGCATTCTCCCAAGAGAATCAGTCAAGCAAAGCGCAGCAGCGCTGGCGAGGCATTGCGACTCGGCGCTAAGGGTAGGATTTAATGACATATAGCGCGGTGACACCACCATTTTATGTTGGCAGTGCAGCAGCGCCATTTCATAGCATTGCGATGCCAACTTTCTTTATTAGGAAAATAAACAATTTGGGATAGAAATTTGGGCAGCCAAGTCTATAAATTGGAAGATTTCCAGCAACCCCAGGCATCAGAGACAACAATACAGAGCCCCAAAGAGTGAGTTGGCTACAAGGAAGAGAGAAGAGAGTTTGATGTCGTTCGAGTTCCTGACGTGAAGACTAAGGACATCTTGGCGGTTCCTTCTCATTCTTTACAGTAGAATTTTCCTTTCTTTACACTCTTTTTATGCTGCAACTGATCTTGAACGTGTTGCCAAAAGCTGAGTGGTTAAACTCTTTAGTTTTAGGGTATTGATGAATTGTTTATGAAGTTATGTTGATATTGTAGACTTTTCATGGTTTTGTTGTAATGAGTATGTTTTTCATTATTATTGTGCTAAATTCTTGTTGATTGGCCATGGTTGAATGTTAGATTAGATGTATTGTTGAAATAATTGTAAGTCTAATTGGATCTATAACAATGAATTGTTGTTAATCTATCATATGAATATTTAGGTTAACAATGAAAGTTGCTAAGACTACTCTTAAGGTCCTGTAACTTATATTGGTTTCAAGATATTAGTAATCAATTAGGTTGCATGAGAAAATGTTGTTTTTTATAGAAAATAACTTGGATTTATGTTTCTAGACTTAAGCATATGAATTGCAATAAAATCCATGAACTCTAGAATGTTGCATAATGAATTAAACAAGGATTCAATACCCTAGAATTCTCTTTGACTCTTGTGTTTCTCATTTACTTGCTTTTTCTTTAGTAGCTTTTCCTAAATCACAACTTGAATTCGAATCCTCAAATAAAATTGATTCTATTCTAGAATAGCTAAGTAACTTAAACCTTCACAATTGGATCCTCAGTGGAACGATATTCGGACTTAACCGTCTTATATTATAACTTGACCTGTACACTTGCAGTAACATGAAAAGTGCACATCAGCGGCTAGTGAATTAATTTGGGTGCAATCCTTGTTGACAGAACTGAATTTTTCTTTATCTTCTACTCCTCTGTTATTATATGACAATGTTGGTGCAATCTTTCTCGCAACTAATCTTGTGTTTCATGCTCGAACTAAACATATCGAGATTGATCAAAATTTTATTAGAGAAGGTGCTGCTCGTCGTCAGCTTTTGGTTTGTTTTGTACCCTCTGGAGATTAGCTGGCGGGTATATTCACCAAACCGTTGCCTGTTCAACGTTTCTGTAATTTGAGGACCAAGCTTTCCGTTCTTCATCCACCAGTTCAACTTGCAAGGGGGACGATAAAGTCTATTCTTTATCAAGTATTTGCAAGACTATTTATCTTTATTTCCCATTGTATTAATTTGTTCTGAGGTACCCAATATGGGTATTACACAAGGCTTGTAACTGTTCTTCATATTTTGTTTGTCTTCACCTCATTCAATACAGAGAAATTATTCCTTTTGTCTACCTTTCTTCTTTTTATCTTTTAATTCAAAACTTTGAAATTTGTTCCCATATATATAACCTTGGAGAGTTCTTCGATAAAATAAGATGAAAATTGATATGAATGACAATGTGTAAAAATTAGAAGACTTATTTAACATCATTTACAACATCATATTCATCTAAATTTACGTGGCACAATGCCTAAAAATCATTTATATAAATGAATTTAATGATCAATTAAGTAGTAAAATGTTCTTACCGTTTTGCAAAATTGTAAACAATTTCATATACACATTCTAATTTTTACATACACTAATATACTGCTACAACATTTCCATAATTTATTTTGACGAACAAGATTCTAGGTTAACAATGAAAATTTTCAAATTTAAGAACATGATTGAAATGTAGCCTAGAGTTTAAGGGTATTTTGTATAATTTAACCAACATTTTTAAAGTAGAATAACTAATGTAACTGAGATTTAAATTGCTACAAAATCGAAAGTCTGAAAAGTAAAACATAACAAACTAAAGTTTAGGGATTATGATATTATTGCTTACTATCAGCTATTTTTACTGTGAGAAAATAGATTGTGTTGTATGAATTAATAATGATTATAAATGCTAACATTACACAAGTAAGTCACATATTGCATTAACCTAAATATAAATCAATGCACCAACAAGTAGTAGTTAGAGTATTCTAGGGTTGATTCCTCGGGGACACGTAATGAATCAAGAAGAGTAAAAACATTTCACAAATATTCTTTCAATGTTGTGTAAAAATGATGGACAAATAACTATGGGTTAAGTATTAGTGCTACAGCTTCGTAAATAGTAAAAAAGAATAAATTGATGTACGAATTAACAGGGTAAAAAGATTGCTAAAAATGAGTGTGAATATCAATTGACAAATATGCAAACTTGACTATTAACTCTCCTATACTTTTGCAACAATAGTATTAATCATAATTTTCTTTAAATCACAATGCGTTCTTTAAGTAAGAAAACCTATTGCACCCATCTTCCGCGATGTAGTGTAGAACATCGAACTAGTTGGAGGTCATATGTACTAATTCAATGCATTTACTACCGTTTCTCTATGGCTTCTCAATGTCTTTATTATCCCTAACAAAAACTGGTGTAATATTCCTACCCTCTCAGTTACTTTAAATATTTCCACACACTTACTTTAAGGTTTATGTGTATTACCTCGATTGGCCAGATGAAGAAAAACATTTTTTCTAAGTTAAAGAATTTCTAAAGCAAAAAGATACACATAGGATTTAAAGAAACATTCGATTAATACGAGTAAAATGCTACAATATAAAGATACACATAAAAATTTAGCCACAAATAGTCATGATGTTAATATCATTAACAAACAAAAGAGTAATAGATGAGAGTTTAGAGAAAACTAGATGTGCATCATCTGTTTGTGATGCGACAACTTCAAATTCCAACCGAGAGGTCTTTCGATGATCTCCAAAGGTTCTGCATGAGGCTCCCCATTTACTGAAAATTTTTGTTCTTGTTCTTCAGCTCTCCCCTCCATTGGTGGAAAACTTGGGTCCTTTTATAGAGAAAATATAGGGGATCCACTTGGGAACCAATGATGTTTCTGCAAGTTTTGATGCTACAGATTGTGCCAAACAGATGTGACAACAGCTCCCCTTTATCTCTGTAACATTCAATGCTAAGACAGTTTCCCATACCTCTGTAGCTCTCAGGTGATTTGACATGCTTAGATTGATATGATAGTGCTTCGGGATATAGTGTGGGTTCAAAGTATGAAGATGCTACAACATGTTGATGACTTGACAATTTCATGCACCTTTGCCATCTTCAGCTGATTTGATGTGTTCTGATGATAAACTAACATCTTAGGGTACTGTTGACCAATTTTTCGATTCAGAGCATGAGGACCATGCTGCAGTTTCAAATTTCGTCAATGCTACAACAATAATTTTTCCTTTTAAGTTTTTTCAGCACATGAGTGGTTTGGCATGCTTGGCAGCATGTTATGATAAGTTGGGCCCATTTGTTGGTTCAGAGCATGAGGACTTTCCGCCATGTTGTAGCTTAGAACTCAGGCAGTGCTGCAATATCATTTTCTATAGATTTACAAGCCTTACTCCCACTATATCTTTTTATAGATTTTAACAACATGCTTTTGATTAATACTTTGCATTTCTTTTCTTACTCATTTCTAATTGGATTTAAATATTTGTTTGTATCATAGGAACAATAAAGATTTATGATTTAAGGACATTAAAAGCTTACTTTCATAATAAAAAAAAAAAAAAAAAAAAAAACACTTACTTGCCTCCACAAACATTTAGGAACTAAAATATTTTGGTTAAATTATAAAAAATGCTCACAAACTCTAAAATTTGTTTAAAAAGTACCATTATTCTTTCAAAATTTACAACATTATCCTTAACTTTTTATTGATGTTTCAAAACTACATTTAAAGTAGAAATTCATTAGAATGTTAGACGAAAAAAGGATTTGTAACGGGGTGACCTTCCAAATTTATATTCTAGTTCACAGCAACTCCTACTGAATCTTAATTATTGTCCAACATTTTAAATAACTAGCCCGTAACATGTGTGATGTATGTAAAATCTAGCTAAGATAGCTATGTTCCTTGGATTTCAAATCAACCCAATTAAAAACACTTTCAACTTGAGTGTGCAAACTTTAGTTAAATTTCCTTTTTGTATTCTCTAGCTAGTTTGAGAGTGGGATTAAAGGGTGTGAGTAGTATAAACGTTTTGAGAGAGTTCTCTTGTAATTAGGTCAGGAGAGAGAATTATTTTGTGTGATTGTAATAATTTTTCATATGATAGAATTTTTCTGGTATGTGATTTTCTGTCCAATTTGGAGTTTTTCTACATTAATTCTTGTGTTTCAAATTTTGTTGTTTTCTTTTAATTTCTCTATTATTTTTCTACTTATTTTTATGCTAGTAGTGGGTGGATTTTTTTTCCAACAAATGATATCAAAGTTTTAGATTCATAGTTTGTTGAATTTCTGAATATGTTTTGTGATTGCAACATTGTCTGAACTTCCACGTCAGAAAAGAATTCTTGAAATAGGCTATGCGGTATTGTGAATAGTGTGAGTTGTTCACTATTTGCAGATTTGTTTGAAGCAAAGCAACTATGTCAAGTTTTATGAGTCCAAGTTTGATGTGGAGAAATTTGATGAAATGATTACACAAGACCTTGAAGAGAATATAAAACAGTGGTACTTCTGAAGAGTTAATGGTGACGATGGTCCACGAGATTATAGTGGTAGCTCTAGTAAAAGTTCTAAAATACCCAATATGAGCGATCATGTGTAGTTTTAAAATCTTACAACTTTTGAATGAATACGAGTATTATATAAATATAAATTAGGCAATATTTTTTAACCAAAAAAGAAGTTATAAGGATGAAAAAGAAGAAGAAGAAGAAGAAAAAAATAAAAAAAGAAAAAAGAAATGGGAAGTCCCTACAAAGATACGGGCAGCCTCGCGTGTATGTCTTACTACTAATTCATTCATTCATGCATTCCGTTCTTCAATTATAACAATGCACGTGACCCAACGCCACGTGACTTGCACACTCACCTTTCTCTCTCTACAATACACTGCGACGGACGCATGGGCTAACGTGGCCAGCTGTAACTACACCACCAGGGGTATTTTCGTCAATTCATCCTCTCTTTTTTATCTTTTGTTTCTTAAGGTATTTTTGAGTTTTGACCATAGAAAAAAAAGAAAAAAAGAAAAAGAAAAGAAAGAACAAATGCGATCCCATGCATGAGGCCAGCCAATGGCAGTGCCCTACACGTTCTCTTCTCTAATTGAATATGAATTTTTAGGGGCACCCCTCTATTTTTTGTTATTTATATAGTTTTTCTTAATTTATTTATTCATAAGTTAAAAAAAAAAGAAAAAAACGATAATCTTGGTAGAGAGAGATGACAAGCATTCTCCGTGTCAAAATATAGAGATGAAATAGACATTTTTAGAAGTCTAAAAGTTAAACGGTTTGATTGAATTACAAATTCATTTTTCAAATTTTCAAGTTTATGTTTAAAAAATTTTAAATTTTTAGTACTATTGCAACCTATTATTACTTTTCTTCATAATTTGATTCGTCGTTAAATAATGATATATTAATTTATTTTATGGACTCACCATATTATTTTTATTAAATACTAATGTTATGACAAACAATGAATGGATGTGGTAAGTATTATGGTTTTTCTTTTCATAATAAGTCATTTAGGAACAAAAATTTCTTCCAACGACTCTAGGTAATGTGTTGGCATAACTTTTGCCCTCGAATGTAAAACTTCTCCCAACACAAATCTCCATCGATATAAGCCAAAATCTTGTAGTATTTAAAAAATATTTAATAAATCCACGTACTTTTAATTTTATTGAGAAGTTTATAATGTTTTTGAAAAATATGTTAAAATAGATTAAGGATTTATTAAATAAGAAATTGAAGGTTCATGAACTAGATACTTTATTAAGTTAAATTATAAACTTGGTTGGTAAAATTCTCATAAATAATTCCTACAACATGAATTATTTATGAAAGTTTTATCAAATCGTAAGAAACAAAATTTTAAATCTCTTCAAATTAGAGAGACATAATTTACCATTTAATCAACTATATAGAATAGAAAGTTGAGGGAGTAAATGATTCTCTTAATTGAGAGACCATCCATAGACAGTTAGTTAAAGTTGATGGAATAGAATAAGATTTAAGTTAATTAATTAAATTTTTGTTTTTTTTTTTTTTTAAAAAGAAATATTAAAAAATGTCTCAGCAGAGCCCTCAGCAAGGGGTCATGTTCCTATGAGCTGGCTATTCTCTTCAATTTTTTAAAATAATTTTTGTTCCTTTTTCTCTCTCTTTGGTATTTGCTAACTTCCAAACAGCAACCTTTTGTGCTTAAATGCTTTTCTTTGAATGATTTGTAAGATTTGTTGTGTTATTGTTATTGCAAATAATGTATCATAACAATACCACCAACAACTTGCTGCTTTTTTTTTTTTTTTTTTATCACACTTTTCTTTTCTTATTCTCTCTTTTAAATAGTAAAAAGACATTTTCATCCTTCAACTTTTACGAGAATAATAATTTAATTTTTATACATTTAAATTTGTAACAATTAAGTCTCTGAACTTTGATTAGTAACAATTTAGTCCATGTATTTTACAATTTATAACAATTTGGTTCATATCGTTAAAAATATTAATATCATTTAATGAAATTTATTACACACATAGATTGATAAATCGAGAATTGAAGTTATTTATATACTGTAAAAACTAAGTCGTTACATAATAGAATTGACACTTAATTTTGATAAAAATTTTCGCAATTCAACTGGTAAAGTAAAGGAACTAAATAATTACTTATTAAAATTTAGAGAATAAATCATTATCAACTTATAAAATCTAGAGGCTAAATTATTAGTTAAATAAAAAGTTGTATAACTCTTTTATTTATATATATATATGAAAACCTATTGGTTGTGAAATTGGCATGCTTAGTCTCAAAAGATATAAATATACTAAAAGTATCTTTTGGGAGTTATTTTTATTAGGATAAAAATATTTAAAGGGACAAGTGTGTGTGTGTGTCATAGATTAGAAATGTTAGAGGCTTTAAGTACTTTGATTTATAATAATTAATGTATAGATGGGTCATGGTGGGCCACACAATAAATCCTTTGCTTTGCAGGACCGTATCATTTGTACATGCATGTGGCTTCTACCAAAATACTCTATATTGGGAATCTATACTTTAATTTATACTTAATCCTATTATGAATAGTAGAATTGTTGTTGATTCTATCTAAGAGGGATTTTTGTATGGATGTAAGGTTAAAAAACGAATGAAAAATGGTCTTCTGTTGACGTTAGCCACATGTGCAAGTACCCATTTGACCTTAAAACCCCAGCAAGGGCCTAACTCACGTTCCTTCCTCTCGCTTTAGTTTCTCAATCTTGATTCTCGCTCCTTTCTCTAGTTACTCATCAGATTCAACTACAATTTTTTTCTTCGATTTTTTCCTTTGTTAGAATTCTCACTCTCGATTCTCACTCTAGCTTCTCGCTCTTTCCTATATTTCCTCATCAAACACAACTGCAACTTTTTCTTTGATTTTTTTCTTCATTCGGATTCTCGCTCTAGTTTTCTCGATCTAAATTCTCGCTCTCTATTCTCGCTTCTTTCTCTAGTTCCTCATCAAATACAACTGCAATTTTTTTCTTTGTGAAAAATTGCATGACGAAGAAGGGAGAGAAAAAAAAATTACAAAACGCAGAAGAAAAAAGGAAGAAGAAGAAGAAAAATGTAGAAAGAAATGGAAGAAGAAAAAGATGAAAAAGACAACAATGTAGGACCAACAAGAAATGGAAGAAGAAGAATGCAAAAGAGAAAAAGAGGAGGATGAGTGCAGAAAAGAAAAAAGACGCAATTTTTTTCCAAATCGAGCAACTGCAAAACAAAGAAGAAGGAAGAAATGCATTTGGGGATAAAGTGGTAATTTCTGATGATGCTAACATAAGCAAAGGGTGGGGAGGGGGGATTAACGACGAATAATGGGGTGGCAAGAATCGAACTCTCAACCAATAACATGCTTCTTAACCAATTAAGTTATGTTTAGATTGGTTGGAAATCAAACTATTCACTTCTTCTAGATGAATGAATTAAGTGTATCAATCTTTAAAAAAAAAAAAAATTACCACAAAGACAAAATCTTCATCTAACTTGTAGTATAAAATGCTTTGGTTTTTTTTTTTTTTTTCTCCGATGGATATTTAGTATCTTATTTACTATAAAAGTGTGGATGAGCAATTTAAACGGATTCATTATACGCTTTATTCTCCTTCTTAATAATGAGTCTGTGAGCTATTGGAGGACATTATCTTTTATTTATTTATTTTTTTTTTTTTTTGGTAAAGTCTATGGTGAGTGAGTTGAGTTCTGTTTCTTTCTCACATATCACATATGAAGCAATGTCACAATTTTCTAACTCATTCCTTTGCGAGTAGGGTGTCTGAAGAGTGAGCATTTTATCTTCTTCTTTCTCCTTACAAAGAATGATTACTTTGTTACTATCTCTGTGGAGAAAACCTCCTAGTTCTATAATAGGAATAAGCAGAAATAACAATAGAGAAATTAAAATAAAGTAATAAAATGGAAAACACAAGAATTAATGTAAAAAAACTCCAAACTGGAGAAAAAACCACGTACAAGAAGAAAATCCACTATGTGAAAAATTGTTACAATCACACAAAATAATTCTATCTCTCGACCCCAATTACAATAACACTCTCTCAAAGTTTTTGACTACTCACACCTTTTTTCCACTCAAACTAGAGAATACAAAATGAATTTAATTAGAGTTAGCATACTAAGTTTAAAATGTTTCTAACTGTGACAATTTGAAACTAAAGGCATAAGCTCCTTTTATAGTACTTAGAAAGATCACTTTTTTTCAATCTTTCTGATATGAGACAACTACACTTCTAATATTTTGTCAAAACCTANGGAATTTAATTAGAGTTAGCACACTAAGTTTAAAAATGTTTCTAACTGTGACAATTTGAAACTAAAGGCATAAGCTCCTTTTATAGTACTTAGAAAGATCACTTTTTTTCAATCTTTCTGATATGAGACAACTACACTTCTAATATTTTGTCAAAACCTAATAGTCTCATGATGTAATTCTTTAGCTTGCTTGTGACCTTGTTTCCTAAACAAATGGATCCACTACATATGGGGCGTCATGGGAGAATATCCTGCAATCCATTATCTAGGGTCCATAGAAAACTTCCTAAGTTAATTACTTGATTCTGTTTGGTAATTGTTTAGTCCTTGATTTCGTTTTAAGTTTGTTGCTTATGAAATTTGTGATTGCTCCTCCTAATTTTTCTATTGTGGATTTTACCTATCTTAAAGAAGCATTTGAATTCCTAGTCAAATTCAATTATTAAAAAAAACAAAACAAAACAAAACTTAACTTGATTTTTGGAAAAATTGATAGAAAGTGGATAACAAAATATGAAAACTTAAGAGTGGAAGTAATATTTATAAACTTAATTTCCAAAACTACATACCATATGGTTACCAAATGAGATCTTAATTTTGGTTTTTGATTTTTGAAAATTAAGGTTATAAATACTTCTCCCCCTTATTTTATTTTTTTTTCTTTTATCCAATTTCTATTAATGTTTTTAAAGTCTAAGTTAAGTTTTGAAAACTATAAAACACTTAATTTTCAAAAACTTCTTGTTGTATCATAATTTGACTAAGAATTTAAGTATGCTTTTCAAGAGATGTGAAATAAAGAAGATCAATTTTAGGATGAAAAAAAGAATAAAGTGAAAAAGTGAAAAACTAAAAACAAAATCTTTATCGAATAGGACCTTGGCTAGGTACTTGAATCTCTTCCGATTTTTTACTTCTATTTAGCATAAAAAATGTCTTTTAATATATATATTTTATCTAACACAACTAGCGTAAAATAGTGGTTCTATATGATTTTTAATTGTGACAACTTCATATGAAAATAGCTCAACTCACAAGGATCAATTTAATAAAGAAATATATGTGAAAAAAATTACCTATATATAATTATTGATTTAATTTAAAGAAAAACATTTGCTATTTTTAAAAAACAATTTAACAAGGTGTTTGAAATTACAAGTCTCAATTTAATTTTTGAAATGGATGATTTTAGTACATAAAATATCATGATTTTAAACATGATGGAATATTTATTAAAGACAATGAGATTGATAGAATCTTATAGTGTCTCAATATATATATATATATATATATATATATAGCATCTTGCATGTGGTAAGTAGGAACTTGGTTCATGGATAGTTTTGCCCACAAATAGCCTAATTGTACTTTCCCCAAAATTATCAAAAACAAGATACAAGAAACCAACACAAAATTTCCAAATTCCTTTTTGTTTGGTTTATCCTATAAGACCAATATAGTAATTTGCAAATAATACAAACATTAATTTTTTTTTTTCTTTTTTTGAAAGGAGCACGTAGATTTTTATATCACAAAAGTTACCCATTAGTTTCTTTATAAAAAATAAAATAAAATAAATCCCTTAATTATTTAGTTAATTGATAATAAAAATAAAACTAAGTTACAACTACCGTCTCCAAATTTTCAAAAGTGTCTAATAGGACCTTGAACTTTCAATTTCGTGTTTAATAGATTTCTAAACTTTAAAAATGTCAAAAATGTCGAATAGATTATTAAGACTCTGTTTGGTAACTATTCCGTTTTTTGTTTTTTTTTTTTTAATTAAGCTTATTTGTTAAAATTAAGTTTGTTTTCTCCCCATTTCTTACATTGATTTGCTTCTTTTTAAGTATAATAGTTGAATTCTTTGCCAAATTTAAAAACAAAAGCATGTGTTTAAAAGCTATTTTCTTTTTAAATTTCAAATTTTGGCTTGGTTTTTTAAACCATCGGTAAAGTAGATAACAAATGAATAATTTTGAAGGTGGAAGTAGTGTTTATAGGCTTAATTTTCAAAAACAAAAACAAAAAACGAAATGGTTACAAAACGGGGTCTAAACTTTCAATTTTATATCAATTTAATTACAAAACTTTAAAAGATGTCTAATAGATCCTTAAATTTTCAATTATTTGTCCAATAAATTCCTACATTTAAAAATTTCATATCTCATCAGTCCATGATGAATTCAACATTCTTTTAAGAGCTTTTTACCTAAATAATCATCTTTAGGTTATATATTTCATAAATATCTTTAAATTTGAATTTTTTTCAAATTAGTCTTTAATGTTAATTTTGGACAATTTTACCTTTTTTTAATTTATTTATATCCGTTTTTATATAAATTTCTCTATTTATGAAGCTCCTTTAATGATAGAAAGAAAATGTATTTATTATGAAGAGAGAAATATATTTAATATGATATTTTTCCCATTTTCAATTGGAGAGAGAAATTTGTTTCATATAATTTTTTTTCAATTTTCATTCGGAGAGAAAATGCATTTAATATGATATATTTTTCTATTTTTATGGTAACTTGTTAGTTTCGGGCATCTTCTTCATTTTTTATGTTATTTTTATATGTACCTTTGAAGATTGTACTAGATTTTTGCAAATGTTCTAACCAACATGTAAAATATACTGGTTAATATATTTGATATGTACTCAAATACAATTAATTTCATGGCAAATGGTTGATTTTTCTGGCAGATTCGTAGTTATTTTTAAGTATACCTTAGAATATTGTACTAGATGCTGGTAAATATTCTAACCGATATATGAAATATAAATGCACTAAAATAGATTGTTGTACCATTCGAAAGATTTGATATAACAGTATCCATATGATAGTACAATATATAAAATTCGAGTACACATTGTTTAATCAAATTTCTTTATCAGTTATACCAATTGACTCAATGTTCAATATAAATCATAATATATATCATAAATTTAAAGTAGTTGAAAATAAACAAAAGAATCTACCTGAACTCAATGTTCAACATAAAATATATATACAAGAGAGGAAGGAGGATTTGTTTGCCCAACGCTGAATCAATCAATTTGCCCTGTTGGATCTATTCGCGCCGTCATCAAACGTCCATCTCCTGTCGCTAGCTGCCTGCAACTTGCACTTGCATCGTCAGCGTCCATCTTTTTTTCGTCCCATCATTTGTAGTTGCATCATGTCCAGTTTTCGTCGTCCTTGTTGGCTGTCGATTGCAGAGGAAGGGGCGGTTCTGAAAGAGGGAAATCGAAAGGAGGGTTCCAAACAATTTTTGAATGGTGACGACTGAAGAGACATCTATGGCAATTTATTGGAAATAGGAAAAATTTTTGAAAACCATTATTGTGCGCGCGAGGAGGGATCCGAACGGTTTCAAATTTTGTTTTTTTAATATATATAAGCCCAAAATTGAAAATATACCATGATATTAATGAAAAAAAGGAACCGAAATCGGTTTTTTTTTTTTTTTTTTTCATTTTAAAATAGAATGTTCAAGACATTAACATAATAAAATAGGTCTTATTTAAAGTCTTTTCCGTAAAAGCTCCTTCTTTTAAAAGAAGATTCACGAATGTACTAAACATAAAATTAAAAATATTAAAGTTTCAGTAGATAAAATTCGACTTTACATCTTCTAAACAATCATCAACTAAATTTTTTTAAAATAAAAATTGAATATATCAAAAACCTACTAAATATACAATTGAAACTTTAGAAACTTATTAACCACACCACTTGCGTTTTAGAGACTAATGAGCAGAAAAGTGATAATTGTGAGAGGAGAGAGAAGGGAAAAAAAGGTTTAAAGAAATGAAATCAAAGAAGGGATAAAGTGTTAATTAGGGGAGAGGGAAGAAGAAAAGGATTAGGAAACAAGAAAAAGAAAACAGAGCTGTGGGATTGATGAATTTCCGTACCAAACAGCCAGCACCAAGTGGGTCTGTGGGAATGCGTTGTCCCAACCAATTGGCTGACCAAAGTGGATTGACAGATGGGAAGATCTTCCACTGGTTTTAATGGAATTCATCAATTTAAAACACATTTAAAAGAGAAAGAAAAAGAGAGAGAGAGAAAGTTACCTCACTATAATGTTTTCTCTGACTCTCATATCTCACATCACGTGCTACTCATGTGACTTCCTTCTAGCTTCGTGACTTATGTCCACCACGTGCTCCTGCTTCTTCTTCTTCTACACTACACTACACTACACTACAAATAATAATAACCTTGCCTTCCACTTCTTCTACCTAA
This sequence comes from Citrullus colocynthis, assembly GCA_031780015.1. NCBI lineage: Eukaryota > Viridiplantae > Streptophyta > Magnoliopsida > Cucurbitales > Cucurbitaceae > Citrullus > Citrullus colocynthis. The sequence goes on from QLSR01000304.1 coordinate 484,897, forward strand.
ATTATAACATCACAAATCCCTCACTTTTTCTTAATCATTCTCTAACTAACCTACTATCCTAACTCTAATGCTAATCTACACAGTGTTTTAGACAATCAAATCTGAAGGTAAAACTAGAAAAGTTGTCTCATCTCAAACAGACCCAAGACATGCAAGAAACAAGCTCATGATAGATGTCAATGAAGAGTGGATGGAGCAATTGGACCAAGCGACCTTGAAGGCCAAGGCTAAAACTAACTTTGTCCCATTCTGTGAAGCATGTTCTCATTAGATCCTTGTATGGTGCTACTGTGTATCCTCCAGTCCTTGGGTGTCCAATTCCTTAAAAGGACGCAAAGATATCAAGTCCTTTTTCCTAAAATGATGAAGGAAATCCTAAGTTTAAACTCACGCATGATAGTTCCACATTTAAATAAGTTCACTTTCTCTCCTAAATTGTTTGTTGACCCTTGTGTTGAACACTAATTCAAGCATCAATGTGTTTGTGGTAATTACTACACCATTGTGTTATTCTAATTGTTTTGCGTGTGATCTCTTTTTCAAAATATAAATTTACCGTTAGTGACACGTGAAGGCCAAGTGAGTTTCTTTGTACAGATTTTGTCCTCGATACATACTATTTCAAATCCAATCTATAAGAGACCATTTCAATTTAAAATGAAGGTTTCTTGGGCCAAAATCTCTCCTTCAAAACATAAACACAAACCGCCTTATTTGGATTGAGTTTGTAAGTGGTTTGAAGTAAAAGTGTATATAGTATGATCTCACCAAAATGCTGCTTCGATTGGTTGGTTTGTTTTCCTTTGCTATGAGATTTGTTGGGTTGGGTATGAGGGAGCCGAGCAAGATGCTTGTTAAGAAGATGGCGGAGTCCACAATGCCCTGTCGCTCCCACCAAGTCAAAGTCGCTTACAGTTGGCCTACAGTCAGATTCTAATCAAAGAATTCTGATGAGTCAACAGAATAAATAGGCATTATGGAATATGTGCTTTAAGATTTTTATATACAGATAGAGAAGACAAATTCATGGTAAAAAGGAAGGGGAGAGGGATATTATGTATCGCTTTCTTAATAATTCGAAACAAGTGTCATCAAAACAAAAGAAACAGAAGAGGGGAAAGAGGATAATATTTTCCAGTTTCCAAATTACCTAAATTGAAGGTCCCAAATTTACAATAACATTTAGCTGACAAGACCATCAATAAAATCGAAGCCCACCTTAAAGCCTAAACCAAAATCAAATCCAAATCCAACACAGAAACCCCAGAAATATATATATTATAATATCATCATTTTCATAATAAATTAGCTAAATCAACTGTAAAGATTGCTATGTAGGTGTTGAACGCTTCTACCAGCCTCAGATTTCAGGCAATCCAAGTGGAAATGCAGGAGACTCCTATTCATTATTCTGCATTGAAGGAATGATCATATGCTGTCCCTGCAAAACATAAGATGCAGGAAGAAAATATCACCAAGTCAGCTAAAATATTCATCAGACAACTAACCTCCATAAAACGAAGGATTCTTTCTTTTTTTCTTCTAAGACATACATGTATATAGATAGGTAAATAGATACCAATGCTGTACATTTGTTATAGAAGTAACAAAATTATTTTCATTTGAGACCGTCTAAAGGCCGTTTATCAGACAACACATTCTAGCCCCTACAAAATATTATGAATTTTTACATGCAAAATCTCGTGCATGTCTCAATTGCACCGAGGCTCATTCCACAAAAAATCTTAAAAGAAACTAATTGCATAAACTTGTACAAATCATACTTTAAAAACCAGAATGAGACATTCATTCCCTTAATGATCTCAGCAAACCCATGGCGCTTCTCAAATAGAACACGATTTTTTTAAGAATAAAATGATATTAAAAAGACCATACAAAATTGCAGAACACAAAGCAATTTCTTCCACACATTTTTTAAAGGGAAAAATTGTGTTGATACAGCAAGTATAGGAGAGGGAAAAGAGCGAGATATAACCCCTGATAATAAAAGCCCTTTGTTCATTGCTAAAAAATAATGCACCAATAAGCATAATAATCGAACAGCCAAATTAAAATAAACATTTGAGTCACCCTCACGCAGACACCTCAGCCTGCATTCCTTAGTATTTAAAACTAGCCACCACATTTCATAATCCTAAACTCTATTAGTGTAAGGACAACTTTTTGTTCCACAGCAGATAGTTGGGAAGGGTATAGATATCAATCAAATTAAGGATGAAATTGACAATCTAAAGCTGTTATTCGATTTGAAGATCTTGTTGAAGTTTAAATGAGCGTAAGAATGCTAAAAATCAAAAGCTTACTAAAATTTTATATTTCAACACTTCTTTTCATTCTAGCCCATTTCGATACTGACGATCTACAGACTTCCACCTATTTTAACAAGAGGCTACCGTGCATACCCCTCAATTTTAGTACCAAAAAAAAGGGAGCTCATAAGACATTCGTTCATGTATGCCGCCATGAGGATTTGTACTCATAAGTCATAACTGTTACCCTGGTTCTTCAAACCGTCAAGCTCAAAGTTAGCAAAGGCAGATTATGTCATCATAAATTAATAATCACTGCATCAATAAGACATCAAATCAAGAATTGATTGGCCAAGCAACTTCTTTGATTCCTTGGTAAGTAATTGAAAGTGGGTAAGGAAAGAAAAGTTCCATAAGGCTGGTTGCAGAAGCAGAACTGAGTATAGAAATCTGGCCTGGCACAAACTAATTGATACAAAAGTAAGCCTTCTTCACTTAATAATGTTTTAGTAACCCTGGCATATATCATTTCCAGTCCTCTGTAGTCTTGTGCCCAAATATAAGCCTGTTAGAATGGAAGTTTGGAAGACTTATAGGGGAGCCTTTGCTTTCATGGGGAAAGGGAGAACTCTAGGTTGATAGGAGTTCAAGTTATCATTCCCTTGATAATTAGATGCATGATAGTGATTAAAACAAATGTCTTTCCACTATGAATTTGATGTTCATGAGTAACGCCCTCAGCGTGGTAGCTGCTCCTGATAATTTATCATCCTTGTAGAGGTCTATTTTAAATCTTGCAACATTCAAACTATCTGTGATTGCCAATAGTTGCTGGCGTTACTAACAATTAGAGCTCTTTCGTATAGCTCTATAACTCTATTAATATATTTGGAATGAATTTAGGGATTCAATCCTTCCGACTGGTTTAACCCATATTCTGTTTGTATTTTCAATTTGCTAAATTGAAAGCCAAATATTATAACAAAATAACTTCTTTTTTATAAATTAAAAAAAAAAAAAAAAAAAAAAAAAAAAAAAAAAAAAAA
>QLSR01000304.1:488569-506912 GCA_031780015.1 Citrullus colocynthis
AAAAAAAAAAAAAAAAAAAAAAAAAAAAAAAAAACACTAAGGCCAGATTGTTCAAAACTAAACATTTAACCATCATCGTAGAAACAAATTTACACCACCTCCATAACATAAAAGCCTTCATGGCCTTCTTAAAAGATAAAATATCATTGCATAAAGAAGAAATTATGATTTGACCAACTACGTAGCTATTTTATAGCAACTACAATCTATGAGACAGGTAATCAGGCATATCCTCCCCTATACTAGAACAAATAGCAAGAAGAATAGTACAAATCAAATTATTTTTAGTTCAAAAGACTGCAGTGAATCGATGCAACAGGTAAACATGCATATCCTCCTCACACAAGACCCTATTATGAGAGGTAGCAAAAAAACTAATGCAATTCATTTTCTTTTCATCCTAGAAAACCAAGAAGGCAGAACTATGAAAGAACGATAAAACGTTGTATTTAAGCATTATTTCAAAATAAATAGATAAAGATAAACCAAGAACTATCACATTCGAAATTTTAGAACATTGTTACATTCTTCAGTTACAGAAATTTTTTTGAGACCATGAAATCTTCTTTTCTGAACAATGAAACTGTAGGACACTTTAGAATGTCTAGAAATTCCTCAACAGAAAAAAAAATAAAAATGTGTAGAATTTTTTCTTCACTATGGGATATTTGAAAGGTAGAATAACATACCTTCATATAAACATTAAAAGTGTATCATTTAAATATCAACCACCAATGGTTGGTTTTGGCCTGCTGACATTAGACATTTGGAAAAACGAAAATGGACTTTGGGGGAATGGATTCAGTCTCCATGTTCGCCACCTACCACGTAGAATAAAATCCTACAAGTTTCTTGACAAGCTAACTTCGCATGACAAGCTAACTTTGTACTAAAAAAAACAGGTAGGAGATGTATCTATATGTGAGGCTACATTCAACAATTAAAGACCATACTGGAAATAACAAGAAGAGAATAATAAATGAAAATTCAATCCAATTATCAGCAATGAAAAAGAGGGTATTCCTGGACAGCATATATGTTGACAAGTTTAGAGAAGAGAGATTATTACTTGAGTGTTTATGTAGGTCAACGCTCCCGGCTGCATGTATTGCTGAACATATTTACACCAAAAGCCAACGTATGATTACATGACAAAGAAAAAAGGATAATCAAGTCATGTATCTATGACGATGAATAGAAATTCTCCGTAAACAAAGAATTTAAAAAAAGTAAATAAACCTGGGAATTTTGACCAGGCAAGGCTCCAACTGGATCTCTTTTAGCAGATTCGTCACCACCCCTAGAAGATCCTTTAGCATCACACTGGAAAAGTTTACATTCAACCAGAAAAGCTCAGCCGATACTTTTCTCTCAAAAAAAGTTCAGGTTAGGAGGGGGGGGTGTGGGGGTACAATAAACCAGTAGAATACTAGGTTTAAGAGCTGGTTTCAATTACCTCCAACTGAAGCAACACCATTGCCCCCACCAAATAAAGGGAAGGAACAGAAAACAGAAAACAAATGTGAGCACATCATAGAGATGAGATCAAATAAATTATATAACCTCAAAGTAAAAAAGCAACAGAACAAAATTAATTCAAACATATCCTGATCAACTGCAGCGAGTAAAATAAAAGTGCAAGAAGAGGTCTAATTGCTGAAGTCATGGACGTCTACAACAATCCGCATCAGTGATATTCATGTACAATTAACTCTACATAAAACCAATAGAAATTAGAAGAAAAAATTTACCTCTCTGTATCTAGTAAGGTACGACTTAAGCGGATCAATATATTCCTCAAATCCCAACGTCGCCATTGCCCAAAGCAAGTCATCTCCATTAATAGTCTTCCTCTTCTCCTTCTGACACTTATCACTCGCCCTACACACATCGACCAAACCAAACCAAACCAAACCAAACCAATCCAATCCAATCCACATTAAAAAATTAGAAAGACAAGAAATCGTAAAAATTAAAACAGATCAAAAAAGCGTACTCGCTAGTAACGAAGCTAATGAATTCAGAGACGCATTCCTGGACGGTATCTTTAGCGTCTTTAGCGATCTTGCCATTAGCAGGTAAGGCTTTCTTCATGATCCGACTAATATTAGCGATCGGAAGAAATCGGTCCTGTTCACGAACGCCACCTGTGTTAGGGCTCTGCTCACCGCCGCTTTCGTGGCTGCCGCCGGCCGGACTGGTGGGAGGCTCCGCCATATGAGGGAGATCCTGAAGGAATGAATAGGAAAATAGTGAGAGAAAAGCATGGAGATGGAACCCTAAAGTGAGTGGGAATGGAAGAGAATTGAAGTACCTGAAAGGAAGAAGAAGAAGAAGAAGAAGAGGGAAAGAGGAGAAATTTTTGTATTTGGCGCGCTTGTTGTGATGAGAAAGAAAGGAGATTGGGGATTGGTCGAATTTTTGTTGGTTTTTATGAGAAAAAATTGAAAGATCCGACGCTGGAGAAAGGAGTGGAGAGAAGTGAAAAAAAAAGGAAAAGAAAAAAAAAATATTGAGTGAGAGAGAAGAGAAGAGACGAGAAGGGAAGAAGGTTTTGATTTCTATAGATTTCTTTTCTTCTCCTTTTTTTTTTTTTTTTTCCCCTCTTCTTCTTTTTGCCTTTTTTGGTTTCATTTTTATCATGGCGGTTACCTTCACTTTTTACTATTTTTGGAAATTCTTTCCTTTTCTTTAAAAAAAATAATAAATATTAAAATTAAAATATCATATTCCTCCAACCATTTTAGTTTTTTCATTTCCAATAAATCTCAAATTTAGTCTAAATTTAGCCTTATGGTTTAAAAAAAAAATAATCCCTAATAAAATTCTAGAAAATAGTCACTATTTTAGAGACTATTTACGAAGGTTTTCTCGAACTATATATGAGGTTTTATTAAACCAGATGGACCAAATTCTAAATTTTAAAACCATAAAGACTAAGATCTAACTTTCTCCAAACCATAGGGCAAATTTGCAATTTAACCTTGATTTTTTTTTAAAAAAAGTTATTATCTATCAACATTTTCATTATAAATTTTGATAACATGTTTACATATTTTATTTTCATCACATGAATATTGTTATTATTATTATTATTTAGTCTTGATAAAATTTAACTTCAAGTAACTAAATTAAAGATTTATTGAAAGTATAGAGACTAATATGAGACATTTAAAAATATAAAAACTAAAATTAAACAAGGCTCAAAATGCAAAGACGGAAATGCTTACAACCCAGTAAATTCATTCGATTATGTTTGTTATTCGAATAGATAATAATTTTGGAAGCATATAAATATTGAGATAGGTTTAAATATGGTTTTGATTCATAGATGATTCATTTTATACTTTATACCTTGAAATGTTTTTTTCCCTCTATATTTTTAATCAACTAACTTGTTGATGATGTGACTTCTAAGAGATGAGTAAGTGCCACATGGTCAACGATTGGATTAAATTCCAATATGACTTTTTGAATTTTAAATTAAAGTTTAATATATATACACACATATTAGGAAAAACAAATTATTTCAAGGAGCACTGCTCCTTTAACCCCTACATGGATCCATCCGACCAACTAGCTTCTTTTAGCTTTCGTTATGTTCATATTCACTAGATTGATTGAATATTTTCATTTAGTACAACAACTATGAATGGATATCAAAACTCTAATCTTGTAGTGAACTAAACTCACCTAGGCAAATTTAATATCTTTTCTTATGAATTGTAAATTAAAATCAGTTCTACTTGCAAATATAATCTTAGTACAAAATAATAAATTGTGTTTTTAAATTTAGAGTACCATAAATGCTTATATTTATTTTAAGGTTCGACAATGCAATCTAAATTATTGGATTAATAAGTTGGCTATAAAATTTAATGCTGGTCATCGAGTGGTTTAATACATGAAATTAATATAAGCAAATTTTTTTAATTAAATTTTTGTTTTTTTAAGAAGAAATTAAATTGGTGTGATTATGCAATAAATTATTATGAATAAAAAAAAATATCTAACTATTTACAAATATAAAAAAATTTACTGTAAGAAAATTTTGTCTATATATGGAAATAGTTTGACTCATTAGTTTGATATTTTTTTCCACTATATTTGAAAACAACCTTTCTTATGCAAATCTAAACTATTTTTTCAAATAACATATTGTTTAATAAATTACTTCATCGTTGATGTTATATTGAAGACCCAAGATATTAATTTCTAATTAATAATAACACAGAGTTTTATGAGGTCAAAAGTTGGTTCCACTATAATCGGCACAACATTCCTCTGTATAGGTCAAAGGTTCGATCCTTATTCTTACAATTGTTGTACTAAAATAATAATAATATTAACAATATGAGAGGCTATTTTTCACATGTTACCATATCAAATTTCTCTTATTAATAGTTGTATATCACTAAATTTCTTAAATCATGGCTCTAGATTTATATTAAACAGTTTATATTGTGGACAAGATTTTAAAAATAAAGATCAAATTGTTACTTTTTACAAAGAGTGTAAACCAAAAAAAATTTTGAAAAAGGTACAATAAAAATAGTATTTAGGGAAAATATCAATTTATTCCCATGTTGTGTCAATTTAAAACCTAAATTAATAAGTTTGTTAATTTAAACCCTAAACTTTTATAAGTGTATCAATCTACACCCTCCATATATTCTATTTGGAAAAATCTTATGTGAAAGTCATAATTATATTAATTAAACCTCTAAGCTTTCAAAAATAATCAATTTTAAATTCTTGTTCAAAATATTTACTCTAAAATCGTCCATTTTGTAAAACCAACATTTGAAGAAATCTACACGCATTTGAGAATTAATGCATGAATGACTAATGATTTTCAAAGATAATCGTAACGAAGGTCTAAGTTGATTGATCTATAAAAATTAAAGAGTCTAATTAACTCAAATTATTAGTTTCCTACGATATTGGTTGAATGAAATCTAGAGGGTGTAAATTGATACACTTACAAATTTAGGGTTTAAATTGATACAATTATTAGTTCAAGAATTTTATTAATACAATTCCAAAACTTAGAATATAAAGTTGATAATTTTCCTAGTATTTAAACTTTTTAGTACATAAACGTGACATATGCTCCCAACCAATCCGGTTTCAAGTCCCCAAGGTATTATACATAACATTAATATCCTTATTGGTTTAAAAATATATAAGAAATAATATGAAATAAAAGCCAACTTTATTTTATTTCATATTATTTATAAAATTCAATTGCAAGCTACACTTTTTTTTTTTTTTGAAAGAATTGCAAGCTACACTCTCTTATATTACAATTATAAATTATAAAATTATGACGAATATATAGTCTAATATAATATTTTGATTTTAATTTCTGCTTTAAATTTGAGTTATATTTGATACCAAGTATAAATATAAATAAAAAAATAAATTTAAAATATTAGTAAATTAATTATATTTTAAAAAGAGAAAAATTAGTAACATGGTAAAATGAAACTATAATTCTTATACAGCACAAACTATCCTCCTGACAATTTCAAATTTCAGTCTCTTTATGTATACTTACATAAAAAAAAAAAAAAAAAAAAAAATCAAACAAAAAAAACAAAAAAAAACAACACAAAAAAAAAAAAAAAAATAATAATAATAATAATAATAATAATAATAATAATAATGCATTTCTACTCCTTTGAAAAGAAAAAAATCATTCTACTAAACGAACTAATTCAAAATAATTATGATTTCTCCTTGTTTGTCTCTAAAATGTCAATCTAATCATTCATTAATTGGACATCTATATTCTTTCTAAAACGTGATAAGTTTTAAACACTTGGAATCATAATCATGATATAAAGCATGATGACCTAAAGGCCAACCCGAGCTTGATGCAAAAGCCAATGTATAGATTTTTCTCTTGCTTTTCGTAATATTATGTACAAATGTGAGGGAGATTTAGTACTTTTAACCAAAACATTATTCTTGTCTTAATTATTGCAACCATACTCACATTAGCTACTACAGTGTTTTGCAAATAATTCAAGGGTAAATAGGAACTAAAAAGACAAAAACAAAAACAAAAATAACCAAACCAAACCAAGGGTAAAATAATTTTTTAACCAGTTTTCAATCTAAAAACATAATATTGGTAATATAATTATAGAAATGATCCTTCAATTCCATTATCGTTCTGAAACTTTTACTTATTTCAACTTAGTTCTCTTTCAAATATTTTTATCTTAATTCATAAACTTTTTACAAAAGTATGTCTTTGCCCTTATTTTTTTCAAAAAAGATTATGTTGCAGAAAAATTATAAAATATCTATATGTAGTCACATCCTAGTGTGTTAAGGGTCAGATTTCTTGTGGATTTGGGTCCTTGAACAAAAAGGAATATATTTTTTTTCCCTGATGTAGAGTTTAAAGATTAAAGTAGAACTTGGACTAAAATTTTTTTAAAAAAAATTAAAAAAGAGGGACCAAAATAAAATAATCCCGTATGAGATTTTAAAGAAACAAAATTTAAACCTAAGAAATAATAGCCAAACAGAACACTTTAGTTTGGCTAGTGTGTCCCTGTCGGACACTTGGACACTCTTATACTTGTTGAACATGTATTGGACACTTACTAGTGCAAGACACTTGTTGTGGAGACTAAAAGAACATATATGACAATAACAATAAATTTTGAGTGTGAGATATATCAAATTAAGTTTTTTTAAGCATATAAATGCATCATCCCATTTACTTTGAATTTTCTTTTGATATAAAGATGATATATATTTTTTAAAAAATTATATATTTTAATAAGCGTATCCTTGTCATGTTGTGTCCTAAATTTTTAAAAAATGACATATTGCCATATATAGTGTTGCATCTACTTCCGAAGTCCTAATTCCAGTTAGCATACCCCTCTTCATTTGTTGTTAATTTTATTTGCAATTTACACACGTACTATACTCAAATGCAAATAATTCACCATATTCTAATCTACAAGAGTTGTTTATAGCACCTTTTATACGAAGTAACCAATCGGGAATGCTTCTGCAACAGCTTTCTCCATTATCTCTTTCTGTTCCAAATACAATCAGAAAAAATATCTGTATTAGTCATTTCACAGTTAGAGAGTGTTTGGCTAACAAGTTAATGTAATGTAGCTATAGTATGTTTGGGAATGATTTTTGGAAGGGTTAAAATCACTTTTGTCATTTAAAATTGTTGAAAAAGGAAAATATTTGGGAGATATTTTAGAATTTATCTCTTTCCTTATATATGTTTTCAATATTTTTTCCTTGTTTAAGTTTCTTATCTCTATTTATTCTTCCTCTTGTAATTCTTTGATTGTATCAAACAAATAAAGAAAAAGAGAAACTTCTATCGTGGTTTTTTCTCCCTAATCTAGGGTTTTTCCACGTACACCTTTGTGTTATTTTTCTTTCTCTCTTTCAATAAAAATCACTTCAAAACATGTATTTAATCATTCAAAATCAATTTAATGTTTGATATTATGCTTCTAAATGTGATTTTAGTCATTAAAAGCATGTTTTGGAGTGATTATAAAGATAACAAGAGGAATTTTAACCATTTCAAAATCACTCCCACCAAGCATGCCCTAAGAGTTGAAGATTAGAAGCGGACATCCAAAATAGGCAACTGGCAAATTATAACTAGCAAGGAAATCGTCTCACCTGGATTGTGCTTGAGATCATTCCAGGAGCATCCTGTATTAAGCAGAGAAGAATTCAAACAAATAAAGGGAAAGCATATTACTTAAAGCCAAAGAAAAGATTTTTGTGCATGTTCGAGAGTGATTTTGAAATGGTGAAAATTACTTTTATCATGCTTAAAATCATTTGAAACACACCTTTAATCACTCAAAATCAATTCAATGTTTAATTTTACACTTTTAGACGCATTTTTCATGTTAATAAAATTGATTATGAGTGATTAAAAGCATTTTCTTAAGTAATTTTAAAATGACAAAAGTGATTTTCACCATTTCAGAATCATTCCCAAACATGTTAAGTTTGTTTCTGAGGTGTTGAAAAGGTGTTGAAACTTTAATGAACCTTAAACGACTTCTTGTTCCATGATATATCACTCCACGTTTTCGAGTCAAGCAAGTCCCATATGCTAGGGATGCAAATAGTATTCACATGCTCCACGATTCTCAAGCTACCTGTCAAACATGTAGATTTCAAACTCCCTCCAGTATATAAAGTAAAATTGCACAGACTTTACAAAAATATTGAAGCTTCTACAATTCAAAAGAAACGTGAAATAGTGATAATGGAGTTATTGTAAGAGAAACAATGGATGAACTTCTAGAAAGTGCAAAAATGAATTGAAAAAAATGAAATACCAGAACCAGTAACAAGAAGCAAGAACCAGCTATGAGAATTCCATCCAGAAAATGGACAAGATTCATTAAATTCCAAATCCATTTGTATTATCCAGAAAAACTTTGAAGCAAAACAGTTCCAACATTTATCATGTAAAATATTCATTATCATTTCTCCATTGCTTTTCGAAAATTCTCCTCCATGCTGCCTTCATTCTTACGTATTTACTTGTATCTCCCCCCATCTGTTCAAAGATCTGCCTCAATGTCGCTGAGGTGTATATGCCCCATTTTTATGTTCAAAATGATAAACATATAGTACCTAATATAAGGTTAATGCAAGGGTAAAAGACAGTTCAATTTTATTTTGCTTATTAAGAAAAAGTGGCAAGCCTATTCTAATATAAAGCAAGTAATGAAATCCGCCTGATTTGAGGTCAAGTTGGTTTGTTCTGGTAGGGAAGAAATTGATGTAAGTAGGTGAGCCTGTATTCTATTACAACAGCATAAATATTTGGACTAGCAAACTAATAGTTAGCTAATTGAGGCAGTTCTAGTAACTAATGCTACCAACTTACCGATATGAAAGAAAAGCCGAACCTGTATAGCCGATGGTTACATTTCAATGTAAAAGGACAAATCAGAGTGATATTACATTTTGTAATAAAAATTCCACTGAAAACGATAAAACAAATTAGCTTCATAATCCCTTAAAAAAATATCTGAATGAAGATTCGAATAAACTTTACGGTTAAACAAGAGCCAGCAAATCATAATCAATCAAGATAACAAAGAGCTAATTAATCAACTGCATGCCGCTAAGGGAAAAAAAACACTACTTAAAAAGCCGAAACAGCAGAAGCAAGTAAGCCATGAGAGAAAGAAAACTAGCAAGTTTACTTGTAACAAATGCTTCTTCCCATATTTCATTACTTGACCAAGTAGGTGCAACTTCTCGAAATGGGATGCCGTTGCTTGAACAAGCTCTACAAAATACCAGTTAAGACTTATGGATTGTTTGAGCAAATTACAGAAGGAACTTATGCATTCTAAGCACCAAACAAAAGAGGGAAGAAAGAAAAGAAACAGGAACAGGAAGAGAAGAAAAAAGAAAAACAGAACGAAAGAAAGAAAAAGACAAGAATATGTGACCCATATTCTTTGATTAAATAAGTGCATCATCATCCTTGTTCAATTTCCATAATGTCATATAATTAAACTTTTCCTCAATGTACATTTGGCTATAAAATATGGAATTGTATAAGAAAAATAAGTTAAGATGTTTCAATCATGAAGTTCAAGGATTCGTATGTATAATTGGAAAAAGAAAATGGGAAGGAAAAAGGTACTGGATAAGTATAGAGCCATAGCCAGCTACATGCGATGTGGTAAGAGTTTTGTAGGTTATACGTTTCCACTTCAGATCTGGAAAACAACTAAACATGAAGTTCCTGCAGCGCTAATGTTTTGTATGATTGTAACCCACTGCTTTATTTTTACATGGATTTTTGCATCTGCAAATTTATCTTTAATGCCTTGGTGTGTCTAGCTTAACCATATTAAATTCTATAGTTTTCTGCAAATAGAACCAATTTAGGAATCCTGGAAGTAAAGTTTGCCCACTGATTCAAAAGGCAGGTCTAGGTGCTCTTCACCAAAGGTGTGGGGCAAAGCCAACCTTTCTAAAGGACACGTACCTGCCTGGTGCTAAGCACTTGCTTGACACCTAATGTGCATAAGTTTCTTGTTCTTTTTCAAAAAAAACGTCGGATGCCTATTTCTACAAAACAATCTGTTGAATAAAACCCTCATTTCTCTGATGGCTGGAAAAATTACAAGTTGAACACTTGTTTGTATTATAAGAGAGCTGGTTAAGCTCTTAATCGCCCAATTGATGGTTAGATAAATTACAACTGCGATTGGTAGACAATCAAACATATTCAACTAATTGGCAAGTGCTAAAACTGAAAAGCCTGTGCTAAACAATAAGTTCAGATGCATAAATCATGGAGACAAAAACGGACTTTATATCTGATACTTTCTTAAAAGAACTACATCTTAGAAACTAAAAATGAAAATCCAAGATAAGGCAGAAACAATAATATAAAGATTCTAAATAGTTAGGACATACTCAATGACTAATTGACGAATAACTCCGGTCAGAACACCATCATTAATGGGAGCTGTCTGCAGTTCAAAGGAATATGTTCTTGCGAAATCAAGAACGCTTGTCTCTTTGGCTTCATTATTATTCTGTAAAGGTTTTTCATAGAACACCATGCACGTAAAATTTAAGAGGACAAGAAAAACTGCCAATATTCACAAAAAAGAAAGACAAGAAGAGAAAAGGTTTGTTTAAAGAAACCAATGCATCAACTTCGAAATTTATGCTTATTCACCTTGCGGCAAACAACAAAAAAGTTTGTCACGCAGCCTTCAAGTATACGATCACCATCATTTGACAACAAAAGCTCGGTCACAGATGGAGGCCTCAATTTTTCCAGAGACTTCCTACGCCTAACAAATTTCACAAAGAACAAAACATAAAAACAAAGCTAGAATTGAATACCCAAAAAATGGTTAAACAAACCAAGTCAAAATCATAGTTAAAAACTATTCATATTTCATGTTCCAATGAGAAACTAATCTCTCCATTCCCACCACTCGTTTTGATATTCCAACTGTTTGAATTTGAATCGAAACATGAACAATTTCTTGCCCTCCCATTATTTTTAAGGTAACAGTGAACTACATTAAATCCAAACAAGCAAAGTTGTGCTCTCACCTAACCCAATCTGAGTACTTTGCCGCAGCAACATCCCTCCCTCGACCCACCACAGCGAGATTCGCACCATTTTCCGGGACACCAAATTCACGAGGAACATAACTACCAACATGCACGTGCACATCAAGGGCCTCTTTAAGTCTTTCTACATCCACAACACCGTCACTTTCACCCAAACTTTCCAAATTCACACTTATGAGCACTGTAATTGTCAATTCTTCTCCCCCAATTCTCTCATTCAATGCTGTTGGCAACACTTTTCTCATTGAATCATCAACAAGCGTCCGGATAGCTGGTTCCCAGGGAACAGAATCTATCCACGACGGTTTTACCAGTTTATTGATTGTTCTGTTAGATTCAGACAAGAGTAGTGGACTTGAATTCGACAGAATTTTCACCGATTGACTCAGCCTTTTCATGTGCCTGTCCCAAAACAGAATGCTCGATGCATTATTATGTGACCGAGTGGTTGTATAAGCGCCTGGAATAATTGAAATTGACAGTCAATATCAGCGAAACACTATCGCCTCAGTTTTTCGAATAAACAAATTGCTTAGCCAAACGACTTCACATTACATTTGCTTTCATACGGTTATCCGAAGCTTCTCTAAAGACTCTAGTACACGTTATTAGAGACAACAAACACTATGGATTTGAATTACGCAAATTTTCTTCAGAATCGAAACGCTTAAATTTACTTTCACCTATGAGATACAGCCGAACATTTCTCGAAAATCAGAAGACAGCAAAATATGGGTTACCTTACCAGGATGAGTTTCGAGGAAGGTGGCGACCGGAGGAGCTTCGGAGCCTTGCAATACGACGCCATTGCTGAATAAGAATCGGAAGCTCGTCATGTTCTTCGATTGATGCGATCACTCCGAAACGAAATTGCCGCAAATTTGTTAGGATTGATTTAGAGACGATGAAGCTTTGAATCGTTACTTTTTTTTTTTCTTTTTTGGCGCCCCGCAAATCGCCCATTTGTCTTTCGCTTAAAAAATAAAGCTATTTATTTCAAAGTATATATATATGGGCTCTTTTTAAATATAGCGAAAGTAAATATAAAAAAGTTCACAGTTTGTGTGCGATAGATAGGGTTAGCAAAAAAAACTGCAGAGCTCCACTCCAATCGGGTTGGAAACCCTGGTCAAACCGAGAACATTCTCTAGATATTCGTCCGGCAACGGGAAGGATATCCCCGACCTTGCCCCGGTTTATCCACAACCACCCGTTAAATATAAATAAATATATATATATTGCTCTCGCTCTCTCATTGTTCTCGTTTGATAATGTTCCCATTTTTTGTTTCTTATTTCTGTTTCTCATTGTTTAAGAAACAGATTTGTTTGTTAAATACTCTTGTTTCTTGTTTCTAAAATTTAAGAAACATTTCTAAAAAATAGGCCAAAATTGAGAAACAACAAAAATTAGTTTCTCCTATTTCTATTTTACCATTCCAAAAAATTATTATTTGAACTTCTGGTGTATTTGTATAAGGCATATATGATAATTAATTTTCTTTTGCTTTCTTTATTTTTACTTTTTTATTTTTTTATTTTAAAATTCTTCAATATTATTTTTATGTTATTTTAATTTTTAATATGTATATTAATTTTTTTATATTTCAAACTTCAACTTCCAATTTGGATTTAACTTGACTAAACGGCTCAAGCTAGAAATGATAGTATCGATCAAATTTGACCAACATAGGAATAATATAGTACAACTTTGTTATCATATTTAATTGTCATCGAGACTTACTTCTATTAAATGATATAAAAAAATTTGATAATATATTTTCCGATGTTTAATGTATGACGACTTTTTTTTTTTTTAATATTATATCGTTAAAAAAAACAAAAAACAAGAAACAAGAAATAGTTATTAAACAATTTTTTTTTTNAGCTCGTCATGTTCTTCGATTGATGCGATCACTCCGAAACGAAATTGCCGCAAATTTGTTAGGATTGATTTAGAGACGATGAAGCTTTGAATCGTTACTTTTTTTTTTCTTTTTTGGCGCCCCGCAAATCGCCCATTTGTCTTTCGCTTAAAAAATAAAGCTATTTATTTCAAAGTATATATATATGGGCTCTTTTTAAATATAGCGAAAGTAAATATAAAAAGGTTCACAGTTTGTGTGCGATAGATAGGGTTAGCAAAAAAAACTGCAGAGCTCCACTCCAATCGGGTTGGAAACCCTGGTCAAACCGAGAACATTCTCTAGATATTCGTCCGGCAACGGGAAGGATATCCCCGACCTTGCCCCGGTTTATCCACAACCACCCGTTAAATATAAATAAATATATATATATTGCTCTCGCTCTCTCATTGTTCCCGTTTGATAATGTTCCCATTTTTTGTTTCTTATTTCTGTTTCTCATTGTTTAAGAAACAGATTTGTTTGTTAAATACTCTTGTTTCTTGTTTCTAAAATTTAAGAAACATTTCTAAAAAATAGGCCAAAATTGAGAAACAACAAAAATTAGTTTCTCCTATTTCTATTTTACCATTCCAAAAAATTATTATTTGAACTTCTGGTGTATTTGTATAAGGCATATATGATAATTAATTTTCTTTTGCTTTCTTTATTTTTACTTTTTTATTTTTTTATTTTAAAATTCTTCAATATTATTTTTATGTTATTTTAATTTTTAATATGTATATTAATTTTTTTATATTTCAAACTTCAACTTCCAATTTGGATTTAACTTGACTAAACGGCTCAAGCTAGAAATGATAGTATCGATCAAATTTGACCAACATAGGAATAATATAGTACAACTTTGTTATCATATTTAATTGTCATCGAGACTTACTTCTATTAAATGATATAAAAAAATTTGATAATATATTTTCCGATGTTTAATGTATGACGACTTTTTTTTTTTTTAATATTATATCGTTAAAAAAAACAAAAAACAAGAAACAAGAAATAGTTATTAAACAATTTTTTTTTTTACTAAGAAATAGGAAACAAGAATAGTTATCAAACATAGTCTTGTTTCTTATTTTTTTAAAAAATAAGAAACAAGAAACAGGAAATCGAAGGTTATCAAACGGGCCTTAAGTTTCTAAATATTGTATTTTAACATTGTGCTCTAAGTTTAGTTTTCATTTGTTCCTAGATTTCAATATCTTTTTACTTTTATTTATGAGTTTTCACTAAGACTTACTTTTGATGAATTTTAATAATGACATAAAATGAGTTTAATTCTTTTAAATTGATTAATAAAATTAATACTAAAAACAAAGAATTGAAAGTGAATATTAAGTAAAAAAATCAAAAGATAAAAGTATAAATAAAAACAAAATTTAAAACAAAATTGAAAAATAAAAGTGTGATATTTTGAAACTTAAAGACCAAACAAAAACTAAAGTGTTGATGCAAAATTTAGATCATGGGAAACACGCCTAACCCACCCTTAAATGACACCAATAGTTGAATTTATAATTTAGGAAAGAGAGAACCTATAAAATAAAGAAAAATGATTTTGATATCTAAGTTAATAAGAGAACTAAACAATGGAAAATAAGTCAAAAGTTATTGAATACCTCGTATGGAGCCATAATGGTTTAATTATAGGGGATTTGACTTAGGGTTTAACTTAACTCTCTTAGGATTAAGATACCAGGTTTTCCTATTCCTAGGTAAGTTAGGTCAAATCTTACTCATCTTTATCTTATTTTATATTATATTATTTTATCCGGATATTTGGTATTATTCTGCAAGGCTAGAATCCATTCCTCACCACTATCCAATTACCCTCTTTTTTTTCTCATTCAAAATAAGTAATGAACTTGTTTGGTGTCGTGTCTGGCCTTTTTCCCTTTCTCCATTTTGGCAAAGAGACTTAAAGAACGTCTCTACTGTTACTATTACGAACTTAATATATGGAGTAGATATGGGATGTTATTATTACGAACTTAATATATGGAGTAGATATGGGATAAAAAATTCAAACCTTTTAACTTTTTGACTTGTAACTATGAACATGTTTACCCTAGAGGAAATGTAATAATCAATGGTGATCTAAGAAGTGAGCCCCAATTGGTTACATTTTGTTGTTTTTGTATAATAGAATGTGGGGTCCACTTCCAAGTCTCTAACTTAAAAATGCAATCCAATTGGGGCGTGGAAGAGCAAACAATCTGATTGTGTTTCAAAATTACAAGGAACCCACTAGTTGATACCGTTACTATTATCGTTATTGTGACAAAGTTCAAAATTTGTCACATTTACTATTACTATTTAATCCTAAAGAATAACATTAACGGTAAATATGACAAATTCATATTTATAAGCAATCCAATTAGGTTTGTGATTGTGGTCTAATACAATTGATCTATCAATAAGATCTCGTTATAATTACATCAATTATCATTATGAATTGGTAAACATGACATATATTCATAGTCATTGATAATTAAGTGAAGCTATTAGATCCCTAAAACTTCTTTTTAAATGGAACAAATATTTCATTTCATAAATTTGTTGATAGTGATCCACTTAACATCAAATGACTACTTGTACTTTGTTGGGGTTTTTTTTTTTAATTTTTAATTTTTAATTTTTATCAAGCAAATTTGAGGGAGAAAACATACTAAACCAATCCTAACATTTCGCGCATGAGGAATCAAAGCATTTTTGTTTGAATATCATCGCGTTTTATTANCAAATTTACATAGATATGTACATTGTATAAATTGCAGCAGCGATGTACGTAGCCTGATACAGGAAGCCAAAACTGTCCAGTTCCAACTCCAAGGATCAGGAAACAAACAATGCTAAAGATTAGCTGCTGATCTATGAATAATGTCATAAAGTGAGAGTAAAATTTCTGCACCAATCAATGCAATGATCAGCCATTCCAAAAAATCTGATTTCCTGTTTTGCAGAATCTCTTGTAGGAAGCGAATATTATGCTGACAAAAAGGGGGGGAACAAAAAGTCATTGGGTGGTGTTCAAGATGACTTTATGTGCATATCAACGAATAAAGAATCAAGAGGAACATAATCTCATCTTAAGTAGATGGTTCTACCTCCACAAACTTCAATTTGAAATCCAGACTTGCGAATCTCTGTGTTAACTCAAACTCATCTCTGAGATATTCCCATATTTGAGCATATTTTGCATCTTTCCATGCAATGTCTGATCTGAAAAGAGGTAAGATATATATATAATCTTTAGATTCAATATAGGAATCGGGATAAGCAAAAGGAAACAGTATGCACACTCACAAATAGATATACAGATGTTGTTAATTGAGAGAGAGGGAATGGTTCACAGAATAGAATCAGTTTTCAAATTTTAACATAGTGTTGTAATATCCACAAGAAACAACCCAAAGAGTAAGTATTAGGGAATATGAATAAGAACACTTCCCAGTGCAAAATTTTGATAATAAAAAGTATTACATCACAAATTGACCTATTTTAGTTGATCGGTGAAGGTAAATTTTATATTATATATATTAACACTCTAAGACTCCCCCTCACATGTGGGCTTGAAATTTGTACAAGACCAAACAAGTGGAAATCGATACCAATTGGAGAAAAAATGACATTGCAAGAGTTTGAACCAATGACTTCTTGCTCTAATACCATATTAAATCACTAATTGACTCAAAAGCTTAAATTGATGGGTGAAGATAAGTTTAATATTAGAACAACAAGAAAGAAAAAGAACAAGAATCATATAAAATGACAAGTCCTAAACAAGAAGCCAAGAGCGGCACTAAAACGAGCGACACCAAGCAAGCAAACAATATAAAATTACCACTTGAAAGGCTACTTCTCTTCTTGCTCCATCACATAAAAGGACATTTGTCTCTCTTCTAAAGATAATAGTAAAATTCTATATATACAACAAACTAATTACTTCCTGCAGGAAATAACAACTTACCTCTCAAAAAGTCCAAGCTTGAGAATGACATCAGCAAGATTTGAATTTGCCTTTCCCACCAACTGGAAAAGCTTCTTCCTCTTCATTTTAAACTTCCCAGTTGCTTCCATTTCACGGTTGATGTCAGTGAATTCCGCAACCATCCCATCAACCTTTGAAGCAAATGTTAAGAGTATGGTTGGATCATGTCAAATATCATCAACATCAACCAGCATTAAAATGTCCAGTCAGATATGGTAACTACCTGTCGCCCATAGTAATCAAGAGCAATACTCTGACCAAGAACGCTACCTATGGTACGTATGCCATCAATATTCAAGTACTGCAGCATTATGTAGTCCAAGCCCCCTTCCATCCATGTATTTAAGGCAGGCTTCTCTCTAACCTCATACTCTACAAACTCATACAACTTCCAAATTCAGACAACCACACATTTTTACTACAGTATTTTTAAGCAACACACGCCATCAAAATAGCAGGGCAACATACTTAATGGAACTGAAAGCAGTAAAGCAGGAAACATAACAAAAAGGCAGAAAGAATTTCATGAGGCAATGTTGTCAAGGCTAATTTTAATCAATTGGAATAGTAAGGAACGTATAACTTTTCAAGATAGATATAATTCTTTTGACGATCTTTTGAATTGTGTACAGCATATTACATCTTGTCAAAGTGCCACTTGTTGATATGTTTATGAAACTACTCTACAATTCTAAACAACTTAGATGGGCCATTTCTTATAGATGTTTCTAGGAAGGGAGGATGGCTTATCTCCTCCTTTCTTACTCCCCTGTCTGATAAATGAAACCTTAGTGTTTTATATCACTACAACCACCACCAACAATAACAAAGATAATAACTCAAGTAGAAACAAATCTGTATAAAAATACATTCAGATCCTTACCATCCTTTCTCATTTCAGGCAGCAATCCGGATGCATGTTTCTCTACAATTTTCAAATACCTATCAACCTCATGTTCACGAACGTTAAACAGCACAATTGAGCCATACTGAAAAACCACCATGAAACAGCAATCACTTCCACTTATGCTGGCGCCATGAGTCTGAAAGGAGGAAAAAAAAGTCTTAGTGTACTCATCCAACTAATCATGAACAATAGTCCACTAGAAAGCAAACTTACGTTCACATTACAAAGATCCCCAAACTTAAGGACTACATAATTCGTCATACGAGATGATGGCGGGATAAAGTTACGTTTATTCTGATCCACCAATCTTCTCAAATCCACACTGAATCAAGAAAAAGTGGAAGGGAGAAAAAAAATCAGAAACACACAAGTTTGTAACTCACTGTGT
>QLSR01000305.1:0-20296 GCA_031780015.1 Citrullus colocynthis
TCGATTCTATATTCATATTAATTAGGAATAGTGAAGATCCCGGTAATTTAGTAAATTACTATGTATGTAACATTTCTGTTATCGGAGCCCGCTTAGCTCAGAGGTTAGAGCATCGTATTACAAATGCAACCTGTGGTAAATTATTTTTATTTATTTTTTGAAATATTTTAATTATTTTTTGGTGTGAGTAATGGGAGGGGGAAGCATAATGGGTGCACCCTAGGATGCACCCAAGTATTACTCCTTAGAAATATAGTAAATCTTATGATAGACGTAATAGATGTCTATCTAGGTCTATCGCAGTTTATTACAAAGAAAAAGTAAAATTTTGTTATATTTGTAATTATTTTCAACAGTTTTTCTATTCTTAAAAACATCCCTTATAAAAAAATTATAAAAACATAATATTAATAAATATATATATATTTAAATTAGTAAATAAATATTCTACATTTTTTAAACAAATCAAAATTACCATTAGTGTCATTTTGTTGCTTATTTTTATGTGTTTACAATATAATAAAAATGCCGATTCACCGCTGATTTCAATGTCAAACTCATGGAAGTATGGAAATGAAATTTAATACCATGGTTACCCTACCTCTTTGCCGCTCACTCCAATGATACACCCATGAAAACAATATATATAAGAAAAATAAGAAAAAAATAATTTGTATGATGACAAATTGTGATTAGACATCCACATGAACCGCAAAAAAATAGGTGTATCCCAAAACTTTTATTTTACCTCTACAAAAAATATATAGATGCATCCAAGGCTGCACCCATTTTGTTTGCAAGCTTATCCAATTAATTTGCCAAGTGACAAACTCTTTTTTCTTCTTTATTTTTTTGTAATTGGAGTAAGATGCACAAAGAATGATGCAAGTGCAATAGCTTTCTATATATAGCTTTTTTTTTTTTTTTTCCATTGACAATTTCACATTAAAAAAAATTAAGTGACCTCACGACCTTTATAAGTTACATCTCATTGTCAACTGGTTTCAAGATGAATTCCCATGTTTGTCTAAAAGTTAATCAATAGAGACATCCTCCTCACGAAACTCCCCTCTCCTCTTCTTTCCCCCAATTTTTCCTATTCCCCATCCTCTCCTACCTCTCTATCCTATAAAGTCATTTCTTTAATTAATATTGAATTTTCCTTGTTGGACCTTTCACAAAATTTTCAAATTACAAGTACTAAAATTAATACGATCCACAAACTCCAAGGACCAAAAAGAGATAATTTATGTAATAAAATTTATATGTTTAACATAATTTAGTAGCAAAGTTAACCTTGTGTGTGTGGTAATTATAAGCTATAAACTCATACTATATTATTACCTAGGCAAAAAATGGAAAAGCAAATGATGTTTAAAAGAAAAAAGAAAAAGAAAATACTATTCTGTACAATTGCAATGATATTTCAGAGACAACATGGCATTCTGCTACATACTAAAAGAAAGCAACACCAACATTGCATCTGAAACTTGAAATGTAATGTAATGCTCTCTCTCTCTCTCTCTCTCATATTATTTTTACATTTTTCAGATATTGTATGAAAAACATCATATATTCATATAGCCTTTCAGAAGATACATACGGATTAATCAAAGAATCTGCTGCTTGGAATTGCACGGTAACTAGTAAATGATAGCTTGAAGACAAATCCCTGCACATAGTTAAATGAAGACAAGTCAAATTAAATGACATATGACAATTATTTATTTTTTATTTTTTTCCTCCCTCCAAGGAAAAAGAATTTTTCATTCAAATGAAAAGAGACCAAGATTAAAAAAATTAGAAAAATATAAATATAAGACGATAAATCCTTTTACAACCCAACTAAACAGAAAACTGAAATGATTCAAATAAAACAAGAGATGACAAATATCACTCACTGAATAAGCTTTCTTTATGTGTTTTTTAAAAATGAAATTTTGAGTTAAATCCTTATTATATAAATGCTTCCTCTAAAACGAAATTTGAATCTTTTTATCAATTTTGTCAAGTTATCAAACGCCTGTGAGAACAGGAAATATCTTGAAAAGATGTAAAATTGTTGGAATTTTTAAAATAACTATTGTCAAACTGTTAAGTGAAGAAATATACTAAAATAGGATAAAAAATGAATTTGAAAAGTTAGTTGAAAGAGCATCTGATTTTTTAGGAAGTCAATCCCAAAAGCTAGCCACATTTGATAATGATTTTGTTTTTAATTTTTAATTTTTGTCATTTAGGTTTGTTCTCTCCTAAATTTCATACTATGATTTTCACATTCCTTGAACAAACACTTGAATTAGTCAAATCTGAAAAACAAAAGCTAGTATTTGAGAATTACAAAACAAAGGAACTTTTAATTGTTATAAGCTTAATTTCTAAAAACCAAAAAGTTCTATTTGCTAACCATTTTTTGTTTTTGATTTCTAGTTTTTTAAAATTAAGCTTATAAGCAACCTTTCCACCTCTAAATTTTTGTTATCTATTTTCTACCAATGCTTTCAAAACAAAAGCTAAACTTGGAAAACTAAAGAAAAAGTAGGTTTTAAAAAACTTGTTTTTGTTTTTAGAATTTGGCTAAAAATTCAACTTTTTTTTACTTAAAAAGATAAAAACTATGGTAAGAAATTGAGAGAAAATATTAATTCAATGAATGCTTTCAAAACAAAAGCTAAACTTGGAAAACTAAAGAAAAAGTAGGTTTTAAAAAACTTGTTTTTGTTTTTAGAATTTGGCTAAAAATTTAACTTTTTTTTACTTAAAAAGATAAAAACTATGGTAAGAAATTGAGAGAAAATATTAATTCAATGAAATGTCTTGTTTTCGTTTAAAAAAAAATGGAGAAGAAATAACCTTAATTTTCAAAAATCAAATGGGTACCAAACTAGACCTTATCAAAGATCAAAGACCTACCTCCACAAGATTCTACAAATCAACGTAAATTAAAAAGTAATTTTTTTTAACTAATTAATAATTGGTTTAACTAACACTAAATGTGGGCCTCTAAGATAGTTGAAGAAATTACATACCTTTATCGAGATGATAATGTGTATATATGCCAGATCAAGAAGTAAATGCAAAAAGCCGATCCGCAATGTTTGTACGGCAGATTGGACACTCGGAACAAGCAAGAGAACAGGATTTACACACTGCAATGGGGGAAGAGCTTAATTGTATAATTGTAATCTAGAGAAACTGAAATGCAAAACCAGAAGGAAAGCAGGTTTCAGAAGAGTTCTTACAGCAGAAGTGCCGACATGGAAGAAGAATTGCTGCAGTTGGCGATTCAAAACATACTTTACATATATTGGAGGAATTCACATCGCCGTTTGTCATGCTTTTAAGCTCCTTTTCTTTCATCTCCTGCATCTTTGCCTGAAACGACCAAACAACAAAGTTAATATTTGTTAAAATCACCGATTGACTCAAACACTTGAGTTAATGGATAAAGAGGACCTTCTGCTCTAATACCATGTTATTAAGCGGATGGATGAAAGTGCATCTACCAGTGTTTTCCCCTAGAAGTTCAAAGTGGTGGGGAAATTGGCCGAGTTTAATGAAATTCAAATTGCTTCTATCACTAAGTTGTATTTGTTTTTGTCTTATTTAGGATTTTGACCCTAAAAGTTAGCTGCTAACAGTGTCTTTTATATTTGTTTTTATTTTTATTTGTCGATTTCATAATACATGCATTGCCTAAAAAAAAGTTTGCATACCTTGAGGCGGAGAACCAGTGGTTCTTCCTTCGGTACTTCCCCTCCTGCTGGTTTTAAGATATCCAGCATTCCTCTATCTGTAATGCTAGAATCAGTTCTATTTTTTAATTTTTTTTCATCAGCAAAACATTCTACTGCTACTTCACCATTGTGCCTAGCGTCACTGGGTAAATCTGGCACAGCTCCTCCTCCCTCTTTCTTCAACTTAGCAACAAGCACCCACATGTTAGCCAAATCATTTTCCAGAGCCTCCTCTTTCTTCTTTGCCTCTTCAATCTTTTTCCTGTATTGATCTTCTATAAATTCCTTTTCGGCTAAAGCAGCCTCGAGGGCAGCTTCACGTTGTTTCCTTGCCTGAAGTTCAAATTTTAAATCATCAGAATCCAGACTCCAAGTATCAAATTCATCGTTAATTGCACCAGCCCTTTCATTAACACGCCCAGACAGCCTCCCTTTCCTCCCAGGTCTTAAGCTTTCATTATGCTTGCGATTAACACCATTTGGATTCTGCATACTTCTAGAGTGGATTATTTCTCGAGCAGATGACAGTTCCTTCTCTAATTTTGCATTCTGCACTGAGAGTTTAGTCACTTCACCAGCTAAATTTTTTAACTCAACGGCAGCAGCAGAGGCTAGTTCTTTTGCATAAGAAGCTTCTTCAGCCAATTTCTGATTCTGAACACGCAATCCACTGTTTTCCTCTGAAAGTTGAACGTGCTCCAGCTTTAATTTCTCGTTTTCAATCTCCTGATGGAAAGAGAGTGCATATTAAACAGTATGACTAAAAAGTGCAGTGACTTATCCCATAAATTCAAACAACCTACAGCACTTCTGCTATTGAGGCGTAAAATTTAAGTATGCTTAAAAAGTGCTAATGCTGCAGTTGAAGTGCCGTGGTAACCGTAGCCGGAATTGATACACAAATTTGAGCATGTTAAAATCACCTGTGACTGAATTTTCTTTTTCAGCTCATCAACGCTTTCTCCAGGTACATGCTGTTCAAATATCAATGATGATCGATCACCGGTAAATGATGTCAATTGCTGCTCCAAGAGACGTAATTTATCCTGTAGTTCCTTGTTTTCTGCACTCTGTAAATGACCAGATTTGTATAGTTGAAACTCCGAGCGTCAAATGGAGGGGGGATGGAAATAAACATCTTGAATGAGCGAAGGGGTACAGAAACACAGGTATAAGATAAGAATATTCTATAACAAGATGGTAAACCTTGTTCTGCAACTGTTCCTGGAGGATTCGGTTGTCAGCTGATTTGATCTGATCATTCATCAAAATATTCTTCAGTTAAATTATGAACAAAGAGTTAAGCGTAAAGATTATATTGTAATCCACCACCAGAGTATGCTTGCTAGCTTGATAAAGTGCAAATCCAACATCACAATTCTTTGATGGATGGGCTTATTCAACTGCTGGTGGACACATAGGGTGCCAAGTCGTTGACATTAAAAGGCCAAAAACACATCACAATAACTCACCTCCAGTTCAAACCCCTTTTCGTTGCACTGAGCCATCAATCTGGTAACCGTCTGATGACAAACAAATTTAAAGTTAGATTCGGTTAAGATCGACAAAAAAATAGCTCAAACCCAATGTTGTTATCCACGAAAGAGATTGCACCTGTTGCATTTCAGCCACTGAAGCATTGGCAACTGAAGCCTCGCGACTCTCAGTTATTCGTTGCTCTAAAACCCTCATTTGTTTCCTTTTCTCTTGAATCTCATGCTCCAAGCTCTGAATCTGTATCAGTCAGTACGAATGCTTAAGTATAAACAATAGCAGACAATATAGAACTTTTGGATTTCTTCGGGCAATACATAGGATAGCTTTCTGAAAGTTGAAGTTGAAAAACCAGTATATTAAGATGTTATAGTGCGATTAGTGCTAGTCCTAATGCACCAAGCAACCACTTGCAGAACAAAAATAGGATGGTGCACAACAGCTCTGGAAGACGCATAAACAGGTTATACAGATTAAGATATCGTTAAAATTTTGAGCAAATTAAAAATAATCTGAGCAAAAACCAAAAGCATTAGGTAATCTAACTAGAAGATAAATCTCCAAGGTTAAGTTAAATGTAATTGTTAGGGTAGGGAGCCTATCCGATAGGCATACAACTGCGTGTAAATCATTTAGCAGAAAGCAATTGACGAGGCAACAATGTCATGTTTCAACAGTTCCAATGCGATCAGACATAAGCATGCTGAGCACAGATGGCATTTACTTGAGTTTTAGAGCTCTCTGGGTCAGTCACCGACTGCTCCACCAAGCGCTTAAGCGTGCTAGTACTAAATGCAATTTCTCCAGAAAGCATCTTAACTTGCTCAACTAGAAGATCCATCTGATCTGACATTGTCATCCCACCCTACAATCCAAAACGTAGTCATTGCAACACCAGGATTTTAAATCAACAAGAAGAAACCAAAATATTAAAAATATTAAAAATATTAACAAAGTTCAAGAACCAACGACAAAGAAACTCTAATATGAGGCCAATTACAGTTATCACATTCCCAAGCCACGTTATGTTTCTTCAGATTGCATGGTAATGAATCCCCTCGATTTCATCAAAACTCATGAAGAATGAAAGCTAGCCCAAATATGAAATAAATAGTGATTATTAGAAAAACTTTATTGTTGCAATCCCAGTATATAGTCCACCTGTCCCACCAGTCAATTTATGGAAATTTATGCTGTCAAGTCATGGTAAAGCTGTTTTACTACTCAACGTTGTTATCTTAGCCCATCGAAGCTCACGAGTTTTAATTTTGCATACATAATGCTGTTAAGAGAATAGTTTTCATTATCGCTGGCTATTAATTGCATTGCTTTTTGAAGGGTGAATGAAGAAAATAGAAAGACCAAAAAAACCGAAGGCTGAAGGATTATTTAAAATGAATCGATAACAGTGTATTATTCCAAATCATACAATGCCTTCCAGGTTGTTCGGTTGAGTGAGACATAATTGTGATATCAAATTACCGGAAAAACTATCACTATAATCTATATGATCGTTGAGATTCTGAGAAATTAACACAAAGACAAATACAAATGATATAATCTTCTAGTCATGAGTTTTTAACTAAATAACAGCGAGGTCCAAACGCCCAAGGTGAAAATGTAAAGGGTGAATTCCTGGTCTCATGTATAGAATAACAATTCTACGTACCTCGCAAATGATTAATCGTCTCAATTAGCTACATATTAGCAATACACACATACACATACATAATAGAATCAACACCAAGATCACTCACTTGATTTGATTCAGTAACTGTACTACTGGCAGAAGAGAGCTCCTCATTCGCGTTCCATTTGCTTGAAGAGCTTCTTTGTTTAAAATCATAGGAAGGGTTCGATTGAACTTCTGAGACTGAAGAGGGAGATCCCTTAAGGTTTTCAGTCTCAGTTGGCAATGACACATCTCTCAAGACGTCAAAATTCTGGCAAAATTCAATATGACATATCAATAAATGAGCAAGGAACTAACCAATCACTATTCACATATATCCCAAAAGTAATATTTAGTTATTAAATAATATGAAGCAATTTAAAATGTAAAGGGTGATTCGTTTTTCTAATTAGTAAATTGATGTTTCCTTTTCATTTTTGCTCAATGATATGGATGGTTATCAGATTTGTCAAAAAAAAATATGTCAAATCACTATTCACATATATCTCCTCCAACAATGACATCCCAACTAATTTTATTGTAATGTTGATCATGTCAATTGTCGATAAGCTTCAGGAATATTTCTACACAGTTGAATTCAAGAAGAGGGCTTACATTGTCATCACCAAGAGAACGATTCCTTGACTGGCTCGGAATGTCACTCAAAGGGATTGAATTCTTTGAAGAGACAAGTATGAGTTTAGTCAGCCTCTGAATTCTACTCGTAAGAGCAACCTTAGCCTCTTCTTCTTCCTCCAACCTCGATTGCATTTTCACTTGTCCTTCTTCCAACTGTTGAATAAATAACAAAAAATTAGAAGAAGGCTCGACCCAAATAAAAATCTAAAACCTGTCTACATTTCTTTTGTGAGATAAGAGCAATGAAAAGAAACCTGTTGCCTTAAGTTCATAATCTCTTCATGATTGACACCAACAAGCATGCCCTTCTTCAGCAAATCGAGTTCTTGTTTCAGGCTAGAGATTTCTCTTTGATACTTCTTAATCAAAGATTTTTCATCTATAATCTGGAACACATTGAAGAATAAGCAATAATTTTCCATATAAAGACCATAACATTGTAATATTAGCAACCAACCTTATTACGCGAGGCATAAATTTCTACTCGTTTTGCCCTATTTGCAAACTTCAATGTGTTGTGAGTTTCTTCCATGTTACTGGATGCAGGGGTAACAGTGCATATAAGCTGAGATAACAAACACAGCAGAATGTCACAGGCAAAATTCACATGGTTTATACACGAGCAGCCTCAACAACAAAGAAGAGCTATTATTGCAACTTATACTATACTCACAGAAACATGCCCACGCCCACTTAGTGAAGATTGCAAAAGACGTGTAAGCTTGGAATCTCGATATGGGACATGGGATGCTTTCCCCTCGCTCAGCTTTCCAATAACCTTCACATTGTGATCACTGATTCATGTTATTTCATTAATTCTTATAAAAAATCAACATAGGGGAAATTAGCAGAAATTGTTTAGAACTTCAAATCAACTCAAATCAATTAACTCGAAGTTAGAGAAAATAGAATTTTAATGTTAGAACATGAAATTGTCAGCAAACCGATATCATATCTTTACGACAGATTCAGACTAATGTGCAACCAAGTGTTAGCGTTTGACTATAATATTCTCAGAGGTAAAAAGATAAAAGACGCAAGTCCATGCATCAAAAATTAATTAAAAGTAGGTCATACAATACAAATATCATGTGCAACCAAGTGTTAGCGTTTGACTATAATATTCTCAGAGGTAAAAAGATAAAAGACGCAAGTCCATGCATCAAAAATTAATTAAAAGTAGGTCATACAATACAAATATCATGTCATCAACTGTGAGAATAATTAAAAATATACTTACAGTTCCAAGGGTTAAAAGACTTTTATTTATGTACGACCCTTCCTTTCTCCGTAACCCAGTCGTTTCAGTCTTTGAGCTCTCAGATCCAGCTAAATCGATCAAATTCTAATCAAAATGATGATAGAAATGGAGAAATTAGCAATAAAATATGGTCATCAGCGTGACTTGACATAACTATATAAAGGATATTCTATCTCACAAGCTGTGAAAAGATCACTCCATCATACTCATCCCCATGAGCACTACTTTCGATCATCTGAAAACAGACAAACAAAATTTTTGTCATGAACTTCACTAGTGCTTGTTCGTATAATAGTGAGACACAACCCACCATGATTTACTGTCCATGAAATATTTGATCTAGCATCGGAAACTAACAAAAGAATACAGAGGCAACCGTGACATATTAATATATATATATATATATATATATATATATATATATATATCAGTTATGTAGAAGAAAACTACATTCAGTTAACTGGTGAGCACACACCGATGCCAAAGGAATATATTAAAATGTTATCATAAAAGGCATTGAATTATTGAAGCTTGGATTTTATACAACTACAAAACATCCAATATTTGTGCCAGAACTCCCACTCTCCTCTCCCTTCCCCCAACCTCAGTACTACCACACCACTTTGAGTTCATTTTGAAATATGTAAATAGAATAATCCCTCATGAACCCAACGGTGCCATAAGAGTGCAGACCAAAACAGAGTAAACCTGGGGATAGTAACAAGTGATAAAACTAAATGGCCCTTCATAAGACACAAAACTAAACCCATACTCATAAATTAAAGCTAACAGTCACATCACACACACGCTTAGGTAATATCATTTTACAGGACCAAACACCAACTATCAAGGATAGAAATATTACCAATGTAAATATTGTATGACTTCGGCTACTGAACAGATTAAAATTATTTGATCCAACATGACGATGTTCTGCCATAACAGAATAACAGTAATAACAAAATATCAGTGTCAATCATGCAAAAGTAGAAAAAAGGAATTAATGCAAGGGGAGGAATGAGGACTTGTGAATATGAAGTACCTTCTCCAGCAGCAATGAATGAAAGAGCATGCCCCGGAGACAAAACAACTTCTTCTTTTATACCCTCAACATAAGTACCCTGCAACGAAATTCATGCATTTAACGGATTCCATCTACAAGGCCAGAAAATTTCAACAGAAAGCTCTAGGGACAAACCTGTGCATCTTCTCTAACACGCAGATTCTGACCTGTTGGATCTAATAAGTCATTGATGACCTGGTTCAGAAGAATAAATTCCACAAAAATGAAATAGGATTACAAATTTCCAACATCCTGGATTCCCAGTATCATGAAATTCAATCCTTACAGCACCTCTCAGATAAAGGTATACTACAAAGAGGTTACCACAAAACTCCAACATAGAAGGATGTACCATTAACTCGAAAAAAGTTGAAACTGAAAAACAAACAAAATGGATTTTAGTGATGATGTATTACCTCATTGTAGATTTCAATATATGACACACGAAGCAAGAACTCTCGCCCTGGAGTCTGAGTATTAGAAAATTTTTAATCAACCAAACCCGTATATTATGAAATGAGACCATGAAAATCTTGAAAATAAGGTACAGCATGTTACATCGAGCAAAAAAAAGTAGCACACTAATCGTATTAAAAAAGAATAACAATAGTATGGCCCCGAGCTGATGGAAGGATGAAGCAACAGTATATGATGATAAAAGAAAATTCGCATTGCTATAATTTTTTGATAGATTTTTTAAGAAAAAAACCAAGGGTCTTCAAGGATAAAATCTCTCCTTGATAGATTTAATTAGTTTATCTTGGTGTAAGTATTCTCTTATATTTCAACACTATAGCTTTTCTTCTCTTATATCCAATTGATGAGGCTTTTTGTAATTCCCTTGGATTGGGGACTCTTCCCTGTTCTGTAATTTCATATTGTCGATGACATTGTTTCTTCAAAATAAATAAATAGATTAAGAACAAAAATTCACACTGCAGGGCAGTGCATATAGGAGGAATATTTCACATGAATTTCATTAATCAAATCAGATCATTGTCACAAAAGACAAGATTTCCCTAAGGAAGCAGGTAATTGCAAACATGTTATACAGTAAACAGCTGCTGAAATGCAATTCACTTGCATGCATCAAAGGAGCATAGAAAATCCTATGAGTCTTGAAAATACCTTATCAGACAAAAAAAAGTATATTGGCACCAAAAGTGATAGACAAGATAAATCAAGAATAATAAATTAATAACATCAGAAGAAGGCAGCCAACAACTGATAGTAACAGATTTCACAGTGCTATATCCTGAAAAATCCTTACATCTTGGATAATACTGAACACGTCCCTTATAGCCAATGGTATGATACCTGGAGAACTTTGATCTCCCTGTACAAATGAAAATGGAAAGCAAAGCAAAAATGAAAAAACGATCACCAACTGTTTGGCACAGGAGATATTGTTAAAATGCAAGCTACAAGGGGAACAAAGACAAGGATAACTGAATACAATCAAGATTAAGTGGTCACAGATGGTAAGGGTGTGTTTCGAATACATTTCAAGTGTTTAATTTAAAAAATAAGTCATTTTGGAAAAAATTGGAGTGTTTGGCGACCATTCAAAATAGATTTTGAGGTGTATTTTAAACAATTTTTATCAAAGGAATTTAAATAAAAATGAGTATTTTGAAAAACAATTTTTTCTCCAGTCAATCCAAGCGGGTCCTAAAACTGTAAAAGCTATTATTGAGCTAATGGGATTTACACTGAACATTAGTCAAAATAGACAAAAGAATATTTAGCTTGTAATTCATTCTGCACAGGGTGCCGCGTAATTGGTAATATTCACTTTGTTAGACTGAACCAATTAAGTAATGCTGCTAACTTTTCGTCATCAGCTCAATCAAATAAAATTATCATTTCAGGAATAAAAGGCACAAATCAAGGACGTTAACTCCTAATTTTAAATTTCTTGACAAATTTCCTGAGGAAAAAAAAAAAAGAAAGAAAAGACAGGATAGGATTGTCAAATGATCGAACTTACATGCATAGTATGTGTCTTCCCACTACTTGTGACACCGTAAGCAAATACAGTTCCTGCATTGTCACAAACTTAGTAATAACATTATGATTAACGAAGTTGAATGTCTAAGTCCTGCAGCCATAGAAATTAGAAGGCACGTTTCCAGTAAACTCTAAATACTGATGTTGCATTCGGATTGAATAGTTTATAATTTCTTTTATCATTTGTGAGCTTGAAGAGAAAAAGTCACAGACCGTTGACACCTTCCATCGCCGCTTTGATGACAGGCTTTGCTGCTACTTCATACACCTCCGGCGTAGAAGTTTGAGACCCAAAAACCCTGTCTGCGACAAGAAGACGCCAAGAGGATCAACATCACGGATAAATAACAATGCTAAACACACGCACACACAAGAATATCTGCATCCTCCTTCACACTAACAGTTAAGAACTAACGATCATTGTAATTTCAAATTAAGAAGTTCGGGAGACAATACCGAACGCATATGCAGTTGCTGGATTATACTCATTCCGCACAATTTTATCTCCATCCGCGTACCAAGCAATCTCGTCCCCTCTCTGAAACTCCCTCTCGCTACAAGCACAAATTTCAAAGTCAAACGAATCCACCGCATTACTAACTATTGAACCACCCGACTCCCCCACCAATAAAGCCTATAGATCTGATCCACTACACTGAGATCTAACATTACCTCAAAGGCCGAAACCGAATCGTCACCGAAATGCTCTCTCCACACCTCGATGTATCCACTGGTTCACTAATCAATTCCTCAGACGCGAAACCGACAGGAGTACGACTACTAGAGCCATGAGGACTATGGTACATTGAATCAGAACGGCCTCGATTGGGAGTCATGGATCGAGAA
This sequence comes from Citrullus colocynthis, assembly GCA_031780015.1. Lineage (NCBI taxonomy): Eukaryota > Viridiplantae > Streptophyta > Magnoliopsida > Cucurbitales > Cucurbitaceae > Citrullus > Citrullus colocynthis. Next base: position 12,723 of record QLSR01000305.1, read on the forward strand.
CCAAGTCCGCCGCCGGAATTGAAGTAAGACGACGCCGAAGTCGAACAAGAGCGCGGAATCAACTTGCCATTGGTAAATGATGAGGACGAAGAAGTTGAAGAATACGGACTGGAAGATTTCCGGTACGAAAACGGCGAACTACTCCGTGCTCGGGACGACGAAGCCATTAAGTCGTCCCGGCGAGCAGTAAATACGGCAACCGGAGAAGAATCCGAGATAGAATAGAGAGAAGAAGAAGAATCACAACAAGAATAACAATAAGAACAAGCTCCCACCTGAATCCGTGAAGGAAAACGAAAGAAATGGAAGCTTTCTCTCTCCTCTAGTTCATCATGTGAGAGAAACTTTTAGAGAGAGAGAGGTCCCAGTAACCGGAGGACGAGAGAGCGACGGTAGTGTCTGTTTGTATAATTTCAAACTTCAAATTTATTTTTTTATTTTTTTAATTGTTTATTTATTTGTATATTTAAACAGTTTTTGGTGTTTAAGTTTTTACTCAACGGGTGATGACGTGGAGAAATGGGGTGACGTGGCAACGTCGTAACGATGGGAGGTTTTTTTGAATTTGATGGACACGTCCTCCGCCCGTTTAATAATGATAATAATTGGACTTTTGAAAGTTAAACCGTCCATTGAGCGGGAAGAATGACAGCGGCCGTCAATTACAAACGATTAGGAAATTTAGCAAAAAAAGACAATTATTTATTTTTTTAAATTCATATATTCCCTTTTTGTTTCTTTTTGAATAATGAAAAAAAAAAAAACTAAATTTCGACTCTAAACTTTTGTTTTATCCATTTTAATTTTAATCTTTTAGTTTCATCAAATTATACTTCAAATTTAGATAAATATTACAATATTCTTAAATTTTAACACTCTAACTACTTATTCCTCCAAATAACTTTAAAAAAAAATGTTTCTCTTATTTGTTTGATGAACTATAAAACATAGAAAAATTAATATTAATTTAAAAAAGAATCAAACCATTTATAAATATATAAAAAATCGTCTATTAATGATAGACTACAATAGACTTTTATCATTGAGCGTAGAAATCTATCGCTAATAGACAATGAAATTTTTCTATATTTATAAATATTTTAGCCTATTTTTTTATATTTGAAAACAACCTAAAACATATAACATATGTATAACATTAAAATTGATAAAATTTTATGAAAAAGTATGATTCAAGCTTTTTTTAATTTATAATTTTATTTTGGCACAATTATTCAATATTAATTTCTATATTAGACAAAGTTGTTTTAAGCAAATCTTTTATTTTATTGAAATTCGTGAGGTTATAAAATTTTTCATTTTTGTTGATTAGTGAGTGAATTGGTGGAAATTGAAATAAGGGTTAAAATGACAACACTTTGTTAAGTTTAGAGGTTAATTAATAAAATTAAAAATGTCAAGATCTAAATGGATAGAACTTTACAAGTTTAGAGTCTATTTTGATATATATATTATGAAGAGAGTTTAGATTGGTATTTCTATTGAATATTCGTATTCTAATTTTGATATGGTTGTTGTTTAATGTGTAAGAGTTTTTTTCTTTTTTTTTTGGTAAAATACTAACAAAAATATGGTAGCGTCAAAATGAACTTAACTCAATTGGTATGTACTATCAATTTTGAGGTTAGAAGCTTGATCTCCACCCATACAATTAAAAATAAAAAATAAAAAAAAAAAAAACCAAAAATATGGGAATTGGAATTCTTTAATTTACTTCTTTTGAAATAGTCCAACTTCAAATGTTAGATTGACATGATAGTTTTCAAAATTTTGGATAGATTGAGTGTCTATTAAATATGAATTTAAATTTACAAATTTATTAGATATTTTTTAATTTTATTATTAATATCTCTCAATCATTGAAATTTTACTTTTTAAAAATTCTTTTTTTCAAATAGGAGAAGGAGAAAGCACCTTATGAGTGCAATAATTTTAAATAATGTTTTCTTTAATTCAACCAAACGACAGAGTGAATGGTGTGTTTAGAATATATTTTCAAGTGTTTAATTTAAAAAATAAGTTATTTTGAAAAAAAATTTAAGTATTTGACAACACTAAAAATAAATTTTGAAGCATATTCTAAACAATTTTTATCAAAAGAATTTAAATAAAAATAAATTTTTTATAAACATTTTTTTAAATTAATTCAAACCAATCCAAAATATGTGGAGTTGAATTTAGTTGAATAAATCAATTCTTAATTTTGAATTGTTGAAATATTTCTTTTGTCGTTTTCAATTTAGTCAGTTATAATAATAAATTTTGAATTGTTAAAATATTTCTTTTGTCGCTTTCAACTAAGTCATAATATAATTATTTTAAAAAAGTTAATTATAATTTCATATCACTTATAATTTTGTGATTGTATATAATTTGTCAATGGTGAGACCTAGCAGACAAAGAAACATTTCAAGATGTGGTAGTAAGTTTTTTTTTTTTTTTTTTTTAAAGAATTCTGTTTAGCCTTGGTAATCATTTTATTTTTTATTTTTTATTTTTAAAATTAAACCTTTTTTTTCACATTTTTTACAATAATTTGCATTTTTATTAAGTATAGTTATTGAATTTTTAGTCAAATTCAAGAAAAAAAAAAACTATTTTTTTTAGTTTTCAAAATTTAGCTTGATATTTTAGATCATTGGTAAAACTAGACAACAAAAAAAGAAATTTGGAGTTGAAATTAGTGTCTGTAGGGTTAATTTTCAAAAACAAAAACAAAAAACGAAATGAATACTAAACGAAATAAATTTTTGAATTCTAACTTTAAGTTTAAGTATTATGTGTGAACATTTATATTCTCTATTCATTCTCATAATTGTCGCTATACATAGTTTTGTCTTTATTTTAAGAAAAAACAAAAAAACAAAAAAAACATTGACCTTTGTCACCTTATATATACGTTATTTAATGTCGACTCAAACTAATACACATAGTTATCATACACGCTTACTTGATTGGCATGTTATTTTCTACATAGTTGAAGCAACGTTCTCATTCTATAAAATAGTTGACAATGGAATAACAACGACAGTCAAGACAAAATTGTCTAGTTCAAATACTACATTAGACTTTTCAATAGTTAAACGGTCGAAATAAAATTTAAACAAAGAAAATGAAAATTAAATCCAAAAATAAGATTCTCTTTTCTTAACCTCTAATATCTTTGTCGATGATATATATGTTATGCAAGTTAAGTTATACTCATGTTTATAAATATTTTGCATAGATATCAAAAATTAAATTATTTTAGCAAACACTTTATTTGATCGATTATAATTAAATGGTTGAGTTAATTTTCAATTTTCTCAACTATGATTCTAAATTGATTAAAGGGCAAGAGCAAACCTCTCTTTTTTTTTTTTTTGGTAAAATTATAAGTCTAGTATTTAAACTTTCAAGGCAGTAACTTTTTGGTATCTTAAGTTTAAAAAGTACATAACTGATATTTAAATTTTCAATTTTGTGTCGATAGGTCTTAAACTTTAAAACAATCTATAAACTTTCAATTTTGTATCCAATAGATTCTTACACATAATCAAAATTTAAAAAAATTAACTTCTCTTAGTACCAAAGGTTTGCTATTAAATTTAAACCAGTTTTAATAGATCTAATTTAAAAAAATTAACTTCTCTTAGTACCAAAGGTTTGCTATTAAATTTAAACCAGTTTTAAATAGATCGTAGATCTGTTAGACATAAAATCGATACAACATTTGAAGTCTAGAGATCTATTAAACACTTTTAATAAACCCAAAATTAAAGGTTTAATAAACTTGTATTTTTTAATTGAAAAATAACCATATTTATATCTGGATCATAAATTTTTAACTAGTCGAGAGTACCCATTGTGAACCACCCATTTTGAAAAGACGAAAATGGTGTCATCGTTTTGTGTATGTGGTAAATGTGAAAGGTAAAAGTTGCGTAAAATGAGATCCTACGATGGGTATTTTGGTCTTTAGGTAGATGGCGGTGGGAAGTTACATAATCGCCACTCGTTTTGGTGTGTAAAAAAAAACTTAAAAAAAAAAAAACAATAGCCAAACGGTCAAGCAATTCTCTCTATTATCTCAACAATATCTCCATTTTTCTAATATGCATTAAAATACCTTTTGTACTTTTTTTTTTAATTTCAGCTTTATATTTGTATAATATTTTTGACTATGTCAAAGAAAGAGTTTGGTTCAGCTTGCAAACTTTAGTCTAAGCCTTTTTTTTTAACAAACACTACACTAACAATTTTAATAATGCAGCAATAGCGCCGATAGTTCAAATAGAGAAATCCTCCTACTAAACATGAGAGTAGGTCTCAGTAATAGTTCAAAATACCAAACTATCCACTACTTAATTTTGTAACCGACTACTATGACCATTCAAACGGCAAAAATTGTCTCAACAAAGAGACAGAACAGTTAGATTGACTTTACCATTTCTTTAGTTCATTTGTGAGAAATATTTATCTGCATATATAATACTCAAATCTTAATTTTTTATTTTTATCATAGTTGTTAATATGAGCATAGATCAACTAGTAAAAGTTATAAATTGTCAATCAAAAAGTTCGAGGTTCAAATTTCCTACTCAAACATACATATAATATAGTCATTAATTTTTTTAAAATATATATATAATAATTTATTTTAACACTTATGTCTTTATAAGATATGTTTTAATATATATGTGATTCTAATACATGTCTAAATATTTTTCTCAAAAGAATACATGTCTAAATAATTTTTCGAACCTCTAGCCTTAGAAGAAAGAATATATGCATCAATTATTGGGCTATTATTTTATTAGCAAATGTTATGATACTTCATCAAATTACCTAAAGAAAAGAACAAAGTCAATATTTATATATTAATAAAAATAATATAATAGAAAAATGTTAATACACAGAGGATTCAAATTAACCTTTTTAAATTATAGGTAGATACCAAATAGAAGAATTGTATCCAAGATTAAAACATATATATTTATGAATAATAAAAACGCCAATTGCATTGGATAGCATTTTTAGAAATAATAATTATGTGTATAGCAACTTTTTTTAAAAAAGTTGCAAATATAACAGAATCTGTCAGTGATAAACTCTTACCAGTAATATGGTTTATTACTAATAGACTCTACTAGCAATATGATCTCTCACTGATAGAGCTCTACTAGTGATATGGTCTATCACTGATAAACTTTGGAGGCATAATCTAAATTTTGTTACATATACAGATTATTTTGCATTGTATTATATTTACAAATATATTGAGTTTGATTACGATATTTGCAAACGATAAAATTTATGGCACTAATTTTTACTTTAGAATTATTTTTGTTTCCTCTTTCCACAATGGATAACTTTAAAATATAAAGCAAGTAAATTAAATAAATGTAGGATGGTACATAGCAATAAATGCAAGTTTTAGCACAATGTGATGGTTGTCAATTATAAAGAGACATTCATAATTCAAACCCTAAATTTAAAAAATTATGTCATCCCAACTTTAGGACACCGATGACAATGGGGGTTAGATTTAGTTTGCCAATCTTAGGACAGATTATTATTTATTCCATCAATCATTACACTATCTTAAATCTAAACAGTAGAGATTTTGGTATTTTATGAGAATCCGTTACCAAAATAGCACATTTATTTCAATCATTTTATGTTTTTTTTTTCTTCATTTTATAATAAGAGAAAAGAGATCTAAATTACAGATCTCTTGATTGCTAATACATCTGTATCTCAATTGAACTATGCTTATTTTGAGTCATCAGCAATAAATATTTTTTCTGAAATTACAATGATAAATACTTTATTACTTTCATAATAATCGATTGTTCAATATTTTACACGACAAGTATTGTCCTAATAGACTTTTTTCAACCTAGCGAAAAAGACTTCTAATTTGATGTAAAAATTTTGTAGGCGTAAATTTTTTTAAAGATACTTATAAATAATTATTTAAAAAACCGTCCAATGAAATTGTCATAATAACTATTGGGACATTTAAAATATCTCATAATAACTACAAGATATAATTCGAGACGTGTCAATTTTTCTCTTATTTATTCACAATATTCAACTACTAGATATAGATATATTGTTGTTCCTTACTCCAATAATTCTCAGAGTGAAATATTTTATTTTTAGTCCACAAATCCCAAAATAATAATAATAATAATTCTTATTTCCTCCATTAAATGAACACCAATCTCAAGAGTTTATGGGCTTTATTAAATGATAAAATAGTAATAATATGCTTTGCAGTATATATTTAATATGCATACACATTTTTTTAAAAAAAAATTTAATATACATACACATATACTATACTCCCAATTATTAAAAACATTACAACAAGGCTGCATTAATGGGTCAAACTCAATGCGAGCATTTAAAAGCCGTTTTTCAAAATTTTAATCTTTATTATATAATTTTGTGTAGGTTAGTGTGACCAAATTATAGAGGTTATTTGAAGAACAAAAGAATTTGCAGAATATAAATTTAAGAGATATCGTCAAATCCTTTTAATAGTAATTTAGTTTAAATTACTATTTAATCCCTTCTATTTCTTTCAATTTCAACTTAATTTAGAGAATACAATTCTTAGTGGCATAAGTTTATTAAAAACTCTCGATTTATTGTGTGTTACGTCAAACATGTTTTTAAAAATAAAGTGAGACAACTGTGATTAATGTTTGATCCACTAATATTTATAAATGCAAATTTATAGTATGAATAAAGGGAGTAAGGTACTCCCATGGTACTAGAAAATTTTCTCTTTAAGACATTGTCTCTCTTTGGGTTCACTATTCACGAGTTCTGATACAATATTAGATAAACATGATATATCATTTCAAAACTAAATGATTATGAGATGAGTAACTTATATATCTTATAAATATTGCAAAGTTTTTAATTTTTCCAAGGTTAGATTTCAACATGCTCCTAAAGATCGATGCTCTTTAGTTCTCTATTCTTAGATCGAATCCTTTTTTTAAAACATAATATACATTTAGGCTTGAGTTTTAATACCATATCAAATAAAACATGAAGTTCCATCTCAAACCTAATCAATAATATTGGGAGGAATGACTCATTTATCGTGTAAAGATTGTGAGATCTCCTCATATTTTCATACATTGTACATATATCGATGATAGATTAGGTTAATCACACTCATTTGCTATTAATTTTATCATCAATTTAACATGTCAAACATATACTAAAATGATAAATGTGTGATATTTAACTTTCATAATGTAGGTGTGATTGACTAATTAGCTATTCAGCAACATTGATGTTAGCTTTAAAACTTCGATTTTCTTTTCATATTTTTCAATTAAATTGATACAACTAAATTAAAAGAAACAATAGCCAATTACATTATTGTTTAAGGAAAAAAAAAACCAATGAAATTAGTAAAAAAAAAGTGCCTCAATGAATCAACATCAAAACAACCTGCCTAATATACAATGTCTCAAATTAACTCATCACCCACATTAAAATTATGATTGAAGCAACCGGGTATGTTTACGGTGGACTAAAAGATTCATCCC
>QLSR01000305.1:20379-37533 GCA_031780015.1 Citrullus colocynthis
CCCCCCCCCCCCCCCCCATGCAGAGGAGAAGACCCAACTCCCGTGCTCAAGATCATCAATTGCTAACTTAAATATAATTTAACTCATTTAGATATATATTGTCATTCAAAAGACGTAAGCATAATTTAATTGCTTTAGATGTATATTATTGACCAAGAGGTAAATGTTCTATGATAAAATTATAATATAACGTTGTACATATATTTGAGGATCCACACATGTTGACATATATCAATGATCAATTAGGTGGATCACTCATTCGTTATTGATTTTATCAACTTGATATGTCTTAACATATTAAGAATGATAAATATGACCTAACATGTCAACATATTAGGAACGATAGATATGTGATATTTAACTTTTATAATCTAAGTGTGATTGTTTGCACCTTATTAGCTATTCAAACATTTTCACGTTGCTTTGAGGTACGTAGACGCTACATTCGTGAAACTTTGGCAAAAAACTTCTATTAAATCGATACAACTAATAGAAACAATTAGAGATGTCTATTTACTCTACAGGCACTTGCCTTGAACAAGGTTAGAGACCCCCAATTGGATGGGGAATGGGAAGGGAGCGAGTAAAATTTTCTCCCCATTGGCTAAATGGAGATGGGGAATCTAATCCCCATCTCTGACCCCAACCTAGCAGCAGATGGTGTAGAGTAGTGCTAGTTGGTGAAAGAAATATGTTGTAGTCCCCATTCCCTTTTTAACATATTAAAGATTATTTATAAAGATGTTAGTTGCTAACTTAAGCATAGTTTAAGATTCAAATATATATTATTAATCAAGAGACTTAAGCATAATTTAACTAATTTAGAAATATATTATTGATTGCGAGGTTAGATGTTCAAATTTTTTATGGTTGAACTAAAAAAAAATAATAATAATGTTTTTTTAGGATTACCCAAGATAAGACCCAAGTCCAAGGGGAACCGAAGCTTGCATAGGGATCCACGCTTCTCATAAAGGAAAGTCAAATGCTTGGGTTCTAAGTTGATTAAATAAGCTCATGGAATTGCACCAAAGGAGAAATGACCTAGCCGAGCTTGCCACTAGCACTTTGCTACTTCAAGCGCCACATCTATTTTGACACTACTGATATTGCACATATCCTTAGAGCGAGAGGCAAAGAACGAGCCTTATAAATAGCCCCACATCATCCACCTCACGAGTGAGAATTTCTCAGTATGCTTTTTGTACTTAACTAAATTAAATACTTCATATATTAACTAACACATCAAGAAAATGTACTCGGCTCCGCACCAAGTACTCTTTCAACGAAGTACCCAGACTAGAGGAGTGGACCTGAAGAGAAGTGAGCTTAACAGTTTCCTGCGCCAGCAACAACAATAATAAAAATAAATAATTTTTTTAATAAAAAGAGAAAAAAAGAAAAAGAAAAGAAAAGAAAAATCCACGAGCTGGGGGTTGAGAGGCTCAATTCCCTCTTATCCGATTAGAAACACAGCTGAATTCTAAAAGAAATTGAAAGACTTCACAGAACCATGTTTCCTTCCAATCTTCTTTCTCCTGCTGCAAATTTGTTCTTGCTTCCATCAACATCATACTCGCCCTCTAAACATGGTCTCTCTCTCTCTCTACTGTGTATATATATATATATATATATTTATTTCTTTTTGTGTGTGTGTGGTATTGCTATGTTATATTTCAGTTACGAACTATATCTGAGCAACGTTCTGTTCTGATCGTTCATAGATTTGTTCTCTTGCCTAAATTGTATGTTGATTTCATGTTAATTACAATTGCATTTTGAAGCTAAGTGGATGAGCTCAAATTCATCAATGCGTATGATCTTCCCGCGTCAGGGATTTGGATTTCGAGGAATCGAAGTACAAGAAAACGAAGACGGATAACAATGAGTGTTGAAACCGAAGTGGTGTCTCCTCAATCAGGGAACCGGCTTTACCTTGGGATGGATTTTGGTACCTCTGGCGCAAGATTTGCGCTCATTGACAAGGATGGGGATGTTTGTGCTGAAGGAAAGAGGGAATATCCGCTTTATAAGGTACGTGAGTACAGAAGTTACGAATCATGATGATCATTTGAAGTTTTGTTTATATTTTTATTGTTATCATATCAGGTGAATTTTTGTTTTCAATTAGCTGATGGATGAGCTAAACTCAGCCTATATAAAGGTCTTTAATAGAGGTTTGCGTAAATTGGTCTATGTGTTTTCTAGAGTTATTTTGGTGGGGAAGGGACATTGATGTGATAACAGTAAAATGTGATCAATCATGAATTAACTATTTGGAATGTTGGCAAGTGAAGATTGCTTCGAAAGAGGAGATGATTGATGTGAGATGTCCTGTATCCCGTTTCGCCTTTGGCTATGGAGTTGGATGGCTCACTGCCTTACTGCTTAGATCGAGAAATTAAGAAGGGTACTTCAATGGTATTCAAGAAAAATTTTCAAAATTACTCCATAAGATTCTTAGGTCTATAATCCTCTAACACGAGTATGCTAATGTTGAGATTCCACATTAGAAAAATCAAGGGACCTCACATTCTTTATAAGATAGATGAGTTACTCCTTTAATTGCCGATTGATTTTGAGATGGAATTCCATGTTAATTAATAGGGTAATTGCAATGGGTAGCACTTTTAAGGATAATTAATTGCAATGTGTAGCACTTTTAAGGATAATTAATTGTATAGCAACGTTTTTTTAGAATTGTAAATATAAAAAATCTATCATTGATAGAGTCTATCGTTGATAGGCTCCTAGCGACGGGGCTGATTGCTATATTTGCAACTATCCTTAATTAATATGGTATTAGAGCCCATAAAGCTGAAATGAATATTTGGTCCAATAAAAGGAAAAAGGGACCGACCAAGAATGGTGAACCCAAAAAAGGCATCACCTTGAGGGGCATGTTGAGGATCTCACATTGAAAAAATCGGGGGACGTCACACTTAATAGATGGATTACTCCTCTCGTTGTCAATTGGTTTTGAGATGGAACCATATATTATCTAATAACTAATACTAATAGCTTAATTTCAAGTTTTTGAGCCACTAACTTCCCTTACTATTGTGAATATTGATAGATGGTTCCAAACTTGGTGAATATGGAAGAGTACTTAAGAAGGAAACACTTTCTGATACTGCAGGGAAAATTTTGTTTTCATAATGACTGTACTGGTTGACTTTGTTGGTTTGTAACAACTGTGTTATAGAAGGAATTCATGTAGTGTAGATTTCATTCATTTGCAACGTGAATACAGTACTTGAAAATGATGTTACTTTACTGTTGTCTAGAAAGAGCCTTGAAACAATCGATTGGGCAAGATCGTGGAAAACAACACTTTTTTCACTGCTTGAAGATGTTCCAAATCATTATCGTCATTTGGTGGCATCAATTTCTATTGATGGCACATCTGCAACTACCCTAATTGTGGACAGGTCAACATGCTTTAGAAATTTCTTCCCTTCATTAGACTCTGTTCCTTCCATGTAAAGTCTGTATTTGAAGCGGCCTATACTTGCGCAGCAACACAGGACAGCCATTATCAAAGCCATTATTATACAACGAGAGTTGTCCTGATGCCTTACCATTGGTGAAGTCTATTGCTCCAGTGAACCATACAGTCTGTTCTGCGTCATCTACTTTATGCAAGCTGGTTTCATGGTGGAACAGTGCTGACTCGAATAAAGAATCTGCTACATTGTTACATCAAGCAGATTGGTTGTTGTCGTTTCTACATGGAAAGCTCGGGGTTTCAGATTATAATAATGCTTTGAAGGTGCTCTTTAAGTTTTCTGCACTTGAGTGTATCTTATGTTTTCACGATCATTTAGAATAGCCAATGGCCAATAGCAAATTAAGCTTTTCTTTCTGCATCACAGGTTGGCTACGATCCTGAAATTGACTCTTACCCACCCTGGCTTCTTGCTCAACCATATTCTCAACTTTTACCATACGTCCAAGCTCCTGGAACTTCTATTGGATATTTGAAAGAGGACATTAGATTACAATTTGGTACTTTCTCCATTTTTTACTACCAAAAATACAATCAATTTCAGCTTTCCAAAATGTGAAACTGCATGTTGTTTGCCACTTATCGTGGATGAAAATTTTGCCTCCAGAAATCAAACGAGTACAAGAAATATTTTTTCATATATTTAAGGGAGAATGATTTATACTGGAAGAACGTCTTGTCGAGTAAAGATCGTTTCTATGAAAATTTAACATATAAAATTGTAGTGGTTATATTATAACATAACAATTCTAGTTGTTATTATTAACAGATAAAAGTTTAATGTTTGTTTGTTGTTTAAAAGGCCAACTCCTGTAGGTGTTATGAATTTGACAATTAAAGATAATAGAAAACTTAAACACTAGAAAATCCGATACGGAAAGTTCTGTGATTTATTGACAATGTGTTAGCTTCATCTATGAGTAGAAGAAAGAACAATTTTATTATTATTAAAGGAAAATATTAGATTATGGAAACATGTTTAGAATTAGAAAGTTTATATATAGTGTACCCGTCTAAGCCTTAAGATCAAAATCGTAAATAACATAAATACAAATACAAAATAAATACAAATACTTTGGGGGAGTGTATGCTACATTTCATATCCATAAATAATTACATGCAAATCTCTCATTGGATTCCTCTAGTGATAGGCTTTGGATATTTTGAACGAGTTGACGTTTAAATAGAACCTTTGTGCAGGTTTTCCAAATGATTGCATTGCATGCACAGGAACCACAGATAGTATTGCTGCATTTCTTGCAGCACGTGCAACACTGCCAGGGCAAGCTGTAAGGATGCTATATGACTTCTTTTTTCTTGGAGTAGACAAATTATTATCCTAATGTTTTTGTCACCCACTTAAAAAGTAAATTACTCAACAAATAAATCACGGATGAAATAGTCGTTCATAAATTTATTTTGAAAACTAAAAATCAAAAAACAAAAGAATGGTTATCACAAAAGACTAAAATGATTGCCAAACAAAACTTTAAGTTAACTAGTTTTGATTATGAGTTATTAACTATAGAAATGAGCAAAAGCGAATTACAATTTGTTTAATTTACCCAACAGATTTTGATGAGCTCCTGTCCTAACCTAGTCTCTCGTTAAATGTTGCATTTCAAATTAAGATTCGGTGGAAAGTGTTCGTTCAAAGTGTCTTTGGACACAAATTCTTAAAAGAAGGGGGGAAATGAGGGGAAGAAAACACTCGAAAAAAGGATTAACGATTAACTCGCTGCTTGCACTTCACTCGTTATTCAGGCCTCAATTCTTTATCCATTTTTAGCTTTGGTTTTGGATGGTTTAATTTCATTTATCTATTATTCTCTGCCTTCTCAGTCATGTATGTACTAAATGCTGTTTAGGTGACTTCCTTGGGATCCACGCTTGCCATCAAACTATTGAGTACCAATAGGATTGACGATGCACGGTTTGGAGTATACAGTCACCGACTTGGCAATATGTGGCTCGTTGGAGGTGCTTCAAACACAGGAGGAGCCGTTCTTAGACAAATCTTTACTGACGAGCAATTAGAAGAACTGAGCAAACAAATCAATCCCATGAAAAGTTCTCCTCTAGATTATTATCCCTTGACTTCAATTGGAGAGAGATTTCCAGAGGCAGACCCACAAATGGCTCCCAGGTTTCATCCTTATGCTTCACTTAAAGAATTTACAAGTCCTTGCTATGTTGTTGATTTCATCTTCCTTTGAGAACACTGCTTTGTGGATTTCCTTGTTTTCATCTGCAGATTACATCCACGGCCAGAAAATGATGTCGAATATTTGCATGGAATTTTGGAATCTATTGCACGTATTGAGGTAAGGGAAACAAAAACATTATTTTTTTTATTAGGTTGAGAATCCCATTATTGGAAAAATCAAGTGATCAAACAATGTTTATAAGATAAGATATATGAGCTATTCTTATTGTCAATGATTTTTTAGATGAAATCTCATTTATCAAAAACAAAAATTGGAATCTGATCCAAGAATGTAAAACTGAAAGAAGGCATCATCTTAAAGCATGTTGAGGATCGATCCATCTTGAAAAAAATCAAAGGACCTCATAATTTTTATAAGATATATGGGCTATTCCTCTTTGTACTTATTGATTTAAATTTTCAATAAAATTTAGTGTGTTTTGAACAATTAGGGAAAGGCTTATAGGTTATTGAAAGATCTAGGAGCAACTGAGGTTAAAGAAGTGTTTACAGCAGGAGGTGGATCCAAAAATGAGAAATGGACAAAGATACGAGAGAGAGTTCTTGGTTTGCCTGTGAGTCAGGCAAGTCAGACCGAGGCTGCTTATGGAGCTGCTCTATTGGCTTTAAAAGGTGCCCAATTATCCATTCAATGAGTGATTTGTACGTTTGTTGAAGCCAAGATGTAGAGGACTTTCCCATTTTTCCTTCATATTTAATTGTGATAATCAATAGTCAGTTATTTCTAGAATATTAAATTACAAACGTGGATGGAAATGCAAACCGTAGGTCGAGAAATACGGATGTTTAGTCATTTTGGTGGTTAATTAAACGGCTCTTTTCAAATATAGCAAAAGAAACTAAAATATTTATAAATATAGCAAAATTTCACTACCTATCTATGATAGATAGCGATAGACTACAAATAAGAACCACAGATAATAGTCTATTGCGATCTATTGCAAATAGACATTGAAATTTGCTATTAGTTATAAATATTTTTAACAATTTTACCATTTAAGATAATTTCTCTTAATTTAACGAATATGTTCTATTTTATTTTTAAGAAAAATGTAAACTTTTTGAAAATTATGTTTATAAACACTACTCTCATTTGTAAGTTTCTATGCTTTATAATCTATATTTTACTCATGTTTCAAAAAACCAAGCTAACTTTCAAAAACTTCAAAAAAAAAAAAAAAAAAAAAGTTTTCAAAAACTTGTATTTGTTTTAAGAATCTGATGAGGAATTCTAGTGTTTCTTTAGCAAAGATGAAAATAATAACTGAAAAATTAGAAAGAAAAAGAAAATAGTACCAAACGGGTCTTAATTTTTTCTATTAATATCATAATATGAACTCCAAGTACATATTTTGACTACAATTGAATGATATATATACACATACTTCAAGGGGCAAAAAATAGAAAAAGAGTTATCACATGTATGCATTTCGCATTTATACTTTCGATATTGTCTAGATGTAAGACAATTCATGAATTATGACACAAAACGCAACCTAAAATGCAACACTCTTCATGATGCCCAAGAGAAGGCTTCACAGCAGATATTATAGCTAAAAGAAGTCTAAGATAAACTTTTGTTAAACTTTCTGTTTTACCTTTCATTCAGGAGCAGAACCTCCAGAAAGCTGCTGGTAAAATTGTATGCTTCTTATGCCAACACCACCTTTCGGTTTAAGTTCATTCCTCTATCAAACTCGGATGGCAAAGTGAATTATGTCTACAACAGCTCACATGGACTGTTACCTATGCAGCTTTTTGCTTTTCTAGTTTATAGTGGCTTAGATCACTGCTGTAAAGTATTCCATGAGGCGAGAGGATGCGTCGAAGAGCACTGAGAAACCGAGCCTAGGTAAACGAAAGTGATTCTCGAAAGTGAGAAGGGCAACTATCTAGACATAAACAAAGCAAAGGATATCTTATTCTTACCCATTGAAATCCAACCAAGGCATACCAGCAGCCTGTCAAACCATAACCCCTACTGCTAATAACCTGGAAGAAGTAGCAAAGTCAGAGCAGAAAGGAGGAGAAGAATAGAGTGGGAAAAGTTGAGAAATCATCTTGAATGAGATTAAGGGCATAGTTAGGAGAGATTGGTTAAAATCACTTTTGTCATTTTCAAAATCATTCGGAAAATACTATCAATCATTCAAAATCAATTTTAATATTATGAAAAATGCAACTAAAAGTGTAAAATTAAACATCAAATTGATTTTGAGTGATTAAAGATGCGTTTGAGAGTGATTTAGACATAACAAAAGTGATTTTAACAATTTTAAAATCATTTTCAAACATACACTAAGGGTTGGAGATAAAACATTACCAACAATATTTGGGAGTGATTCTGAAATTGTTAAACCCACTTTTACCATAATCAATTGAAACACACCGTTAATCACTCAAAATCAATTCAATGTTTAATTTTACCCATATAAACACATTTTTATTCAATTAATATTGATTTTGAATTATTAAAAGTATTGTCCAAGTGATTTTGAAAATGACAAAAGTGATTTTAACCGTTTCAGAATCACTCCCAAACATCCTCTCATGTTTGAGAGTGATTCTAAAATGGTCAAAATCACTTCTATCATTTTTAAAATCTTTATAAAACATGCTTTTAATAATTCAAAACCAATGCATTTAAAAGCGTAAAATTAAATATTAAATTAATTTTGAATGATAAAGAACGTGTTTCCAAAGTGATTTTGAGCAATTTCATAAGCACTACCAAATATGCACTAAGAGTTAGGAGATAAAACCTTACCAGCAATACAAGGGCACCAAGAGAAAGGCAGCCAGTCATTGACAAACTAATGTATTTAAGGTCTCGTCCAGCCTGCGAGAATGAAGAGGTTGAAGTCAATCCCCTAAAAGCATTGAAATCAAACTTCGAGGGAAGTTCTCTTCATTGGTTACAGCACAAAACTAAATTTAATAAAACAAGACAATGTTAATGAAGTGTGCCAAAACATTAAGCAAACGAAAGATAACATTTTAGTCAATAACTTAGTTATGTTTCATTTAGTTTCTTCCCCTTAAGTATATTTGAAGATTTTTGGAGTTGTGATGAATTGTTCTACCCTTCATGTATGGTTTAGTTGCATCCATGTACTAAATCAACCAGAAAGTTTACATCTCTTATTGAATTAAAGATGAATTCATTTCCACACATGAAAGAACTTTCGGTGGTATTTCACCTCCATAATGTGGGTAATATCTCACAACAATTCATCACAACTAATGATATACTTGTTGTCTTATTAGTTATTAACTATAAAGTACCGACACTCCTAAAATGGCCAAGTATCAGACACTGACATGCTTCCGACACACAAAATAGCGCATCTTAATATATGTTCACACACTCGGACACGTGACTGCGATTTTTTTTTTTTTTTGGTTGAAAAAACAATGGTTTTGTCAGCCCAGAGGCAATTGGACCACTCGGCAGCTTCTTCGACAGTGACTTCTCCTCTTCTTTTTTTTTTTTTCTTTGGTTTTTCTTTTCTTTTCACAAATCACAATATGTCAAAATATGCCCACATATTTATTTTGGTAAATAATAATAATAATAATAACGTGTCTCCAACGTGTCATGTCTTATTTTTCTAGAAATTGGTGTGTGAGTGTCAGTGCCAGTGCTTCTTAGGTTATTAATATTAGTAAAGAGTTTTGATATAAAATTGAAAAGGAGTGAATGATTTACCAGATGTGAGTATGAATCTGCATATGGAAATATCAGTTGCAACTTAAAGAGAAGATTCATCTTTTCTATGCAATAAGAAAAACAAGTGAACGAACAACTCAGTTGAAAAAACTTCAGAAAAATCTTTATGGGGCGAGAGCAAACATACCAATAACGTCCCTTCTAAGCAATGAGTCGGGGGTGTTATGACTAGTGCCAAGAAATATGGAATCAACACTTTATGCATCTGCATGTACAAATAAACAGAGATATTTTTACCGTCATAATTATTGAGGAAAAAATAGGACCTCATTGTGTTTCTAACATGGTGATTAAATAGCAGCCATCATTTTAGTTTAACTGACCCATTTTGGAGGCCAAAAATGAAAAATGCCCCACTTTGTAAAAACAAAGGTAATTGACCATCTGGTGATGTCATAACCACGTGAAGTTACGAATTTGCCCGTCGTTCTTTGAAACGGAATGTCAGAGAGAGAGACTGTGAGAAAAAGGGAGAGAGGAGAGTGGTCTATGAGAGAGGAAAGGTAGAGAAAGCGAGACCGTGAGAGAAAGGGAGAGAGAGGAGAGCAAGACCGTGAGAGAAAATTGGAGTGAGAGAGTGAGAGTAAGAGAGCGAGAAAAAGTCCATTCCATGTGCACGAAGTTCTTTTTTTTTTTTTTTTTTTTTTTTCCTTTTTGGTAATTTCACTCGAATTTTACGTCAACAAAGGGTCAAAAAACCTCATTTTCAGAGTGTGGGACAAAACTCATTTTCTGCCCAAAATTTGGGTCATCCATCTAACGGACCCTTTGAGTTTTTACATTGTTAAACATAAACTTGAATTGTTATACATAGCAGTTACAAAACGTTTGGAAGACTTTGAAGGGCCTCCGAGTGTCCATCAGTTGAAATGGAATTCTAAATATAGTTTCAGCCTACAAATAAAACAACAAAATTTTCTCATGCAAAATCTCTAGAAATAGAGTACTGTGAACTTAAAAAACCTATCTATGGTAATAATGCTATTGTTTATCATGAAAATGGGGGGAAGGAAGAACAGAATAGATTAAAATGGCAGGGTATAGATATTAATAACTGACCTCCTGAATAATCTTCCCTTCGGGTGTGAAGAGATTGGGGAACAACCAAGGAACTGAAGTTCCAATAGTCCCTAATACCAAGCCAAACATAGCTCCTATAATCAAGAGTGACTTTAGCAACATCCAAGCCTAGACAATATAAAAGGATTACCACAATAAGTACAATGACTGTCCATTGTAGGCTCTACAGCCACAAACTACCCACCATTACTTAACGAGTATCAATGCAAGGAAGTTTCTAATATTTATGAATATAAATAACAATGTCAGAAATCGTTTTGAGCCACATGAAATTGGTGTAACTGCTATAGCATCATGCAACCAAAATTATCAGAAATGTAAATCGGCATATAATTAAAATTTGCAATTCTCACCTTATCCAAACTACGATTCACTCCGTTTATCAATCCAGGCATAAATGACTGAGCAGTTTGAGAAAGAGGTTCACCCCAAACGGTACACATACAAAATGTTTGAATCATGACCTGAATTACATGGCAAGCCATCAATTTGACATGGCCATTGACTTTTAATGGAAAAGAAAGAGGCATACTTGCATAGGAAGATAACGATGAAAAGAACTAAGGAACGTAACCTGATGAGCAGCCATGGTATGTGTGCCCATAGATGTAGCAAAATAAATGAGGAGAGAATAAAAAACCACCTAAAAGAAAAATACTCTTAGACACTTTAGTCTAAGAAAAACAGATGAATGTAAAGAAATTCATAATAGAACCTTTGACATCATTGTTAGAAATACAGGAGCAGCCAGTCCAAGTATTGACAAAAATTCACCAGATGAGGGAACCGATAGAGAATATCCATTGTATCCTTTCTTATTCAGTGCTTCTATCATCATATAAGCAGAAATAACCTAAAAACCATATAGGAGAAAAATAAGATTGGTGTAGTGTGAGGCCTTATTGTTGTAACTAGCTGAGAGTTGGTTGAGATAGTTAGTTGACAACAAGTTTGTTTGTTATTTTGATTTGTTAGCATTCTTTACAAACTTGTAGTCACATTTTCCCCATAAATAAAGGTCATCTCCTCTTATTAAGAGGTAGAGATTCATATTCATTCAAATTTAGTATTTGGCTTTACACCAGACATCATTTTGAGGTGTGAACAAGTACAAATGCAGTGAAAGTAGGCACATTAACATAAACAGAAAGAAGCATACCTGTGATGCCATAGTTGCCCATGCAGCACCAGCAATACCATATCCTAAAAACATGCAAAGAACCACATCACCTATGCCATTTACAATACTCGCAACTGCCAAAGCCTTCAAAGGTCCCCAGGAATCTTTCATGCCAAGACTAAAGCAAATATGAAAATGGAAGTTAATAAATTTGGTAAATTATCAAGCAACTGGTGGAGTTATTCTGGAAGTATGCACGAACGGTGTTTTATACTGTTTCACTTTTGGCACCTCATCTGAAAGCTTATGAAAATATTTCAACAATGTTGCGATTAATGTATGGCATTTGCCCCAGTTCAGTTCAGAAAATAATAGAACACCTTATTGGAATCTGTGCTTGAGTTCACAGACGAAATCATGAAATAAACCACATTGGTAGGGGCCTCAAGTCTAAAACCTACATTGGACAAGATGTCATCCTCATGAATAAAACCGTAGGCAAACCAATAGCTTAAATGTTTTTTTTACTTCTTTTTCACTTTCCAATTTCAAAGCAAGGATGACAAAGCAAGCAAGTCCATGGGTTCATATGTGGTATGCGAACAGCAATCATAAAACAAACAGACCAAAGCCATGACAGGAAAAGTAGATGGAGCATTGGCATGGATCTAGTAATAGGAACCTTGCACTTTGAGCAACCCAGCCAGTAAGAATTGCGGGCCATGCCAAACCTCGAATCTACCAATGAAAAGTATTCTGTTCAACTTAAAGTCATTGAACCAATTATCATAATAATATGATACCAAGAGAGAAGTAATTAGAGAAAAGGAAACATAAAGATTTGTTAAGAAATTCAATACCACGTAAACGGGCTCTAAAGAAAGTAATACGATCAATTCCTAAAAAAGCTGAACAAGCTGAAATTTCTATACTGAAAAAAAATGTGAAACTAGTGCTCAAAGAGCAAGGACATTGAAAAGAAGAAATACATCACATGTGAAGCTATAAAAGACAAACTTCTATTGCACCTTTCAAATATAGATACCAAGTTCATTTATTGCTTTAATTTTATTAAGCCAAAGGACAAACCTGGATATACGTGTTTGATGCAGGTATGATGTCTGCATTCTTTATTCCGACAAAAGCTGAAAATTTACAATAAAATCCTGGTAACGTTATTCCTCCAACTTTTAGGAGACAAAGTTCCACCTGTCTATGTGGTGAAGAACTTTAAAAAATAGTCCATCAAATGATGGAAGTAATGGGTGCTTCATTAACGAAGCAAAAATGTAGAAGTTGAGTACCAGTTAGCGCCACTGGACCCATTAGTTTGGTAAGTAAGAGCATCAAGAAGCCAGACATCAACCCGACAAACAGCAATACAGATATGTGATGCTGCACTTCGTTTTTATCCTGCAACAACACTTTTAGTCAAGAAATGCAGCATAATTACTCCATATCTGTAGCAAAAAGTTCTTGAGGATTGTCAGGAATAACTTTGGAAAGTTTTCATCTTTCACAATTAGCACCCAAATTCGTTATAATAGTTTCTTTTGGTCCTTCCCAACCAAAATCGACTCCGAGATTCAAATAAAAAGTTAACTTCTTTTCATCGCAGATCCAAACTGTCGAATTTTTGGGGTTTTCTCAGTGGAATCTTGGTCAGGACAAAGACTAGGATTATATGTAATTTTCCCTCCGTCATATGTAATTTTTTCCTATGTAATCTTCTTCAAACCACAACTGAACCAACTCCTAATGGTGCTTCTCAAATCAAGTCCTTTCTCAGAAATGGCGGTCGTGAGTTCATAGCCTTTTAGGCTTTTTGGCAAGCCAAGAGGTTGGTGTTTTTTCTTGATTTCTGAGGTGACATACAATCCTAATCTTCGTTCCGGCCGAGATTCCACCGAGAAATCCCAAAAAAATCGATAGTTTGGATATGCGATGAAAAGAAGTTAAACTTTTATTCGAATTTGGGGATCAATCTTGGTCGGGAAGGACCGAGCAAAACTATTATAACAAATTGTCAAAAGGGTGCTAGTCGTGAAAAATGAAAACTTTTTTTTGTTGCTATTTCTAACAATTTCCCAAAGTTCTTCCATAATGGGTCAAACCTGTTTGGCAAGGGCCGTGGCTACCATGTTTGAAGTTGCAATACTAAGAAACATGAACACATAGCTCGTATAANGATCTTGGTCGGGAAGGACCGAGCAAAACTATTATAACAAATTGTCAAAAGGGTGCTAGTCGTGAAAAATGAAAACTTTTTTTGTTGCTATTTCTAACAATTTCCCAAAGTTCTTCCATAATGGGTCAAACCTGTTTGGCAAGGGCCGTGGCTACCATGTTTGAAGTTGCAATACTAAGAAACATGAACACATAGCTCGTATAATCACATAAAACAGTCGCTGGGCCTGCCAGTCAAAAGTTACAAACAAATGAAGTTAGAGAAAATTAAAACTCACAGCAATTGTTTTCACCATCCATTAGCAAGATTCAAGTCATACCTTCCAATCTATTAACTTCTTGCTCTTCGCAAGAATCACAAAGAAGCAAAAGAAAAAGAAACTAAACGAAAAATACCTAAAGCAGCAAGCTCAACAGCGCTTCCCTGGCCAATAACCGCAGTGTCAATGAGACTCATCAATGGTCCACAAATCCACAATCCAATGGCAGGTCCAGTAAACGTTACAATCTCCTTCATCTGACTCAACCCTTGGCTCCCCAATTCTTCGCCTCCAGTTCCGTATAATTGTTCATTTTCTTGTACTTCAACGCCAATTTCGCTCTCAGTCTCGAGGCTGCTGGCTTCGTGAGGAACCGCGAATCGGCGGCGAATCTGCGACGAGAAATGGAGAGGTAAAGGGGAGGAAGAGGAAGGAAAGGAAATGGTGGGGGAGGAGAGAGATTGATGGGTGAAGGGAAAGGAAGGGGGAGAGAATGGTCTGAGAATATTGGGGTAATGGATTCGAGGAGAGGATGAAGAATGATAATGGAGGATTTTGAAAGGCATTTTTGGCGCCTGAGAATTGAAAGGAGCGAAGTTGGGCTCCGAAATACAGAGAGAGGAAAATTAGGGAAGAGAGTGGTCATGAGGAAGACGATGAAGCGAAATGTTCAAAGTGGTGAAGCCACGTGGACGATTCCTGGTCGTTCTTTTGTTTCAAGATCTTTTTTCGTTTGGTGTTGTTCTTGTGTTCCGCAGGACATGCCCACCTCAAAATTTGTAATAAAAGAAATATAAATTCACAGAGTAAAATACTCAATTCTATTATACGATACTATTGTTGTTATGGTTTCAAAGAAAAAATTATGAATTTTGATATATTTACTTTTATCGTTACTTTCAACACCCTCAAAGATAAAGGTAATAAAATCTATAATTCTAAGTAAACATGATCACAATCAATTTAATTAGATTTATAATTCAAACTCATATCAATTGATTCATCAATGGAGTTCTATGACAATTACACCAATTTTCATTATAGTTTGGTAAATGTGGTCGTAGTTCATTTACTTTCAATTATCTAATTTTACTTTCTATAATTTTCATAAATCTTACATTTAGTCCGGGTCGATTTATTAAAAAAAAATGTTGTCTATTACCATTTTAACTATACATTTTGAAAACAAATCTACATAACGAATCTCCTTGCATGAAAATATCATTATAATTTAACTAAATTCTATAAAATTTGACTTTGAGAGGTATTTGGCTCACCAACTACATAAGTTGGTGTTAAATCACTTAACTTCAATAGAAAACACCATTGAAGTTTGCACATTTTTATCAAAGAAATTTATCTTTCATTTTTTTCTTTAATTTGCATATTATTGAGAAACTTTATCTTATAACTTTGCACTCAAACACAAACTTCCTAACTCTAGACTTCATAACTCAACTAAAGCTCCAAGCATCCTGAGGGACTAAAGTTAAGATTTATAGAAAGTAGAAACAAATAAAATTGGAGAACTGGACTTAAATTTTGATCCCTTAGGCGCGATTTTGATCTAAATTTTCCTTTTCCTTTTTCTTTTACAGGTAAAAAAGAAGAACAAATTACACTTTTAGTCTTCGAAGTCGAGATTAGTTTCTATTTGATCGCTATAGTTTCCAAACAAACACTTTAATTTCTAATATTCATAAAATAATTTTAAATGATCCCTGAAGTTAATGGACTTAAAATTGACTGTTAGTCAACTAACGGAAAAGTGACTTGGCATGAACGGGTTAATATTTTCAAAGGATGTGGCTATATTTATTAATTTTATATGGTTTTTATTTTTTATTTTTATTTTTTTTTTGACGTCCCTCTATCTTCCCTTCTCCTTCCTTCGTCTTCCCCCCTCCTCGTCCCTTTTCCGATCTGCCATCATGGCCCAAGGGTTTTGAGGAGCTCACTCTCAAACTCTCGACGTTCTTGTAAGAATGGCCCTTACAGATGTATAAAAGACGACTGAGCTCAAGTTTCCTCTTACTAATATTGCTCTTTGAAAATAGAACTTGGGTTTTTGTTTAGCAAGTTGCTTAAAATGATTGTTTCTAGCCACTTAAATGAGGGTGTGGTTTTGATGGGCTTCAATGCATTCCCCTTCATAACTCTTAGGACAAGAAAGCAATGGTTTTAAGAATTCAGTTCAAGAAAGGGAGATTCCATATTCATGTACAAAGAAGGCCACAAAAATCCTCAATGAAGTACGATGGGAGATTGAGAGTGAACTATTTGGAATCCTAACCTTATGATAGCAGATTGAAAACCAAAACCAGAGTAGAAGAAGGAAGGGTGAAGAGAAGACGAAGAACAGAAGAGAAAGAAGACCCACATAAAATATTAATACAATACAAAACTAATAGATATTGTCACATGTATCTATTCAATTATGCTATATAAGTCTTTCTTTTGTTTGTCAACTAACAGTCAAGTTAACATCAACGACCATTTAGAATTATTTTACAAACTTCAGTGACCTAAAAGACATTAAACTCGAACCTTAAAAATAAAAAAAATATATATTTTGCCCAAATACAATTTATTCTCTTCTCTCTATTTTCTTGTCTTCTTCTTCCTCTCCTTTCCCATTTTAGCTTTTTTTGCTTCTCAACTATGATTCACTAAACTTATATTCTCCTCCTCATGAATCAACTCTAACATAAACCAAACATTTAATAGAGTGTTTAAACAACTCGACTTCAATAGTATTTACTATTGAAGTTTGTATATTTATAAAGAAACTTCAAATTCTCCTCTTTCTTCATTTTGTATCTTACAACTTTGCATCCTAAACACTGACTTTCTACCTCAAAATTTTATACTTCATTATTCAATTCAGTACCCTTAACACTCCTTGAAAATGAGGAAAAAAATTTGACCTTACCAAAGCCAAACACACGTTCAAGAAAAATAGGAACAAAAGACAACACAGTAAAGGAAAAAACCAACCCCACCATAAATTAGCATTACCCAAATGAGAAAAAAAAAAAAAAA
>QLSR01000305.1:38094-49344 GCA_031780015.1 Citrullus colocynthis
AAAAAAAAAAAAAAAAAAAAAAAAAAGAACAGTGTCCATTACTATTGCATGCCTCCTTGCGTGTCTGCATGTGCGGTTGCATGTTAACATACTAATGTATTTTCATAAAGTACTTCTTAAGAGGGATCGAGTCCTCAATATTCTGAAATTTATTTTTAAACTACATTGATTGTGCAAGACTTCGTGCCAAGAAGATGCTTTGTAAAAGTGAACCAGATCACCTTACTACATTTGCAAATCATTTGAGTTAGGATGTCCTCTGACATGGAACCCAAAAGCCGAGATGATATTAGATGATCTTAACACTTTCATGTTTTTTATTCAATACTTATCGTTCGATCTATTGAAGTTGAAGATCCAACGTTCTTCTGATACTTTAGATGTGGATCGTTTACAAAAAAATATATCCAACTCATAACCTTCTAGGGTTGTAGAGATTTAAAGTTTCCATAGTTAAAAATTATCATCATTCAATTTAACAATTGAAATTTTGTTACCCAAAGCAAAGTATGGAGTAGAATCCTCTACTTGATCCCAAAAAAAAATTATGAATCAGAGAAGAAATCTTCAAGCAGAAGATTTAGAACCGAAATAAGCTTTTTGTTGTTAGACATTAAGCTTTGATACCATCATAATATACTCAAAAAAGGACTTTAAGAGCCAATACATGCAAAAGAAAATCCTTTATTTTCATTACATTGAGGGGAAAAGATACATCCCTTATATAGTATAAGAATATTAGGGATGAAAATCCCTTATATAGTATAAGAAAATTAGGGATGAAAAACTCTTCCAAAAGAGTTCTAACCTCACCCATACATAATCAATACTCGTCAACAATTTATAAATCTTCTAGAAGAGAATAAAATGAAAATTACATGGATATCAAAAAAGACCCCAATAATGAACTTCTGGAATTCCAAGAATAAAAGACTTTAATGGACTGCCTTGACAGTATGCACGTACCGATTTCTTCATATTCTTCTTTGCTTGAGACTTATGCAATTGCAAACATCATATCTTCTTTGATGCAACTTTGTTTTAACTAAATAATTGTCAAAAATGCAAAAAGTACAAAGTCCCACACTGCATAAGAAAGAGAGTGGTCATGTGCATATTAGTGCTGACAATTATCTTCACTGACAAATGGTATAAGTGGTTCCAAAAACAGAGTCATGAAACTCTATGTCCAAAGTAAACAATATCATATCATTGTAGAAATTGGTGGACATTTCATGCTCCTTCTCAATCAGTATTCAAACATTGGTCCAAACCTAACCAAGTGCAAAAATCAAATAAACAATTTAAAAGTTGAGAAGTCATGATGAAACAAACTTGAAATTTTAGTCTCTAAAACCTAAACTTGATAAAATTTCTACGAGTATAAATATAGTATGATTTTTTTATAACTTTAAAAGTTCCTTTACAATATAATATTATATATATATATATATATAAACAAGTTACAATTCTTCACTTTTACATAGCATAAATTTTGCCTTTTTTTTTTCCCAACGTTATAGCAAACAAATAATAAACCAAATCATAGTGACACGAGATACTAACGGCTTCAAAGCGAACATAGCCAAAGATAAAGCTACTTTGCTTTCTGTTTTAGCTTCATCCAGGCAGCAGAAACATCAAAACCTGCTAGTGAAATCATATGTCTCTTTGAGTAACACTGTTTCAAGCTGCCAGCACAACCTGTTGGTTTCGATTCATTCCTTCATCAAACTCGAATGACGACGATATCGAAAAGGTATTGAATAATGTTTACTACAAGCTCACTTGAACTGTCACCTACCCAGCCTTCTGCTGTGCTACTTTATAATGGCTTAAATCACTGGAGTAAAGCACTCCTTTGGGAGAGAGGACACGTCGAAGAGCGTTGACAAACCGAGCCTATGTAAGATAAAGTTATTGTATCAGTGAGAACATCTCTTTGCACGTAAGGAAAGTAGGGATGTCTTGTTTTTACCCATTGAAATCCGACGAGCGCGCACCAGCAGCCCACCAAACCATAACCCCTATTGCTTACAACCTGGGAGCAAGCCATGAAGTTAATGCACAGAGAGGAGAAGAAATGAGGTTGGAGGAAGGTTGGGAGATAAAACATTACCAGCAATAGAAGGGCAGCAAAGGAAAGGCATCCGCACATTGATAAACTAATAAATTTTAGGTCACGTCCAGCCTGCAAGAATCAAACTTCAAGTGAACGCAAGGATGTTATTTCTTGGTCGGGTTGTGGTCTCATAAGGACCCACCCCTAACAAGACAAGAAGTCCCCATTTAGGTGGAGAACAGGGACAAATTTTTCTATTAGCTAAACGGCGATACGTTCGAGTAAAAGTTTAAGAAATTTCTCTTTGAATGGAAAGTTCTCGCCAGAAATTAATCATCTGAAAGCATATTTTTCAGAAGAATTTGCTTAATTTAATCAAGATTTTTTTAAGAACTAAAGATGGTAAACATATAATAATTCGTCAAAAGGAATCTCCACCTCGATCCCCATCATATTGAACAAAAAATTTGGCAGAGGCAGAAAATTAAATGAGGACAGAGGAGGACAGGGAAGCGTCCTCGTTCCTGCCTTCCCCTGCGAATATCTATAAGTGAACATACAATTCAGTGGCAAAAACTTCGGCAAAATCTAAAAGGTGCGCAAACATACCAATAACGTCCCTTCCAAGCAAAGCGTTGCAGGCATTATGAGTAAGGCCAAAAAATATGGAATCAACACTTTATGCATCTACAATGCAAGTGACATATATTATTTATCGTGATGAAAATGAAGGGAGAGACGACAGAAAAGAATAGAATGATATCGGAACAATAATGGTCCACATTCCAAATGTTTTAGGGTATAGATATCATGAACTTACCTCTTGAATAATCTTCACTTCAGGTGTAAAGAGATTGGGGAACAACCAAGGAACTAACGTTCCGATAGTCCCTAATACCAAACCAAAGATAGCTCCTATGATCAAGAGTGACTTGAGTAGCATCCGAGCCTACAAATACAAAAAGGGGCACACCATAAATTCCCGGACAATCTTTAAAGAAGAGGTTCTATGGCAATAAACTACCCACCATTCCATTTGTTCACAAGTATTTAAGATCTATGAATGTCCATAACAATGTAAGGAATCATTTTCACGTTAAATGCGTGACTACTATAGTATCATGTAACCAAAATTTCAAAAAAAGGAAAAAAAGAAGCCGACAGCATATCATTAGAAATTGGAGTTCTCACCTTATCCAGACTACGATTCACTCCATTTATGAATCCAGGCATAAATGATTGGGCAGTTTGAGAAAGCGGTTCACCCAATACGCTACACATGTAGAATGTTTGACTCATGACCTGAAGTGCATAACAGGCCATAAATTTGACATGGCCATTGACTTTCAATGGAAAAGAAAGAGTCATGCTTGCGTAGAAAGACAAACATGATAAGAATCATGTAACTTAACCTGATGAGCAGCCATGGTGTATGTGCCTATAGACGTAGCATGATAAATGAGGAGAGTATAAAAAACTATCTGAAAGACAACAATCTTAGACACGTTACTCAAATGAAAACAAATGAATGTAAAGGGTTTTATAAAATAGAACCTTTGACATCAGTGTTATAAATACAGGAGCAGCAAGTCCAAGTATTGACACAAATTCACTAGGCGAGGGAACAGAGAGAGAATATCCACTATATCCTTTCTCGTTTAGTTGCTCTATCATCATATAAGCTGCGATAACCTTAAAAACCATATAAGAGAAGAAAGAGATTGGTTTTGAGGCGTGAACAAGTACAAATGGCATAAAATTAGGCATAATAACATTAGCAGAAAGAAGCATACCTGTGATGCCATAGTTGCCCATGCAGCACCAGCAATACCATATCCTAAAAACATGCATAGAACCACATCACCTATGCCATTTACAATAGTCGCAACTGCCAAAGCTTTCAGAGGTCCCCAGGAATCTTTCATGCCAAGACTACAGCAGATATGAAAATAGAAGTTAACAAATTTGATGAATTTTCAAGCAACTGCTTTCTGGAAGTTTTTGCAAATTGTGGTTTTATGGTTTGTATTGTTTCACTTTTGACATTCATGAAATGTTTTGACAATGTTGTGTATATTGTATTGCATTTGCCCCAGTTTGGTATTCTTAAGCATATTTTCCTTTTACTCATCCTATTGTCATTATTAAACTCAAAACAAAACTGGAAGACCTCTTCATATACAAATTCAGTTTCTTGTATCACCGGAAAATCAATTCAGAAAGTAATTGAAGACCTTATAGCAATCTGTGCTCAAGTTCACAAATGTAACTCATGAAGTATACTGCAATGGTAAGGGCCCCAAGTCTAAACCCTACAGTGCACAAGCCGTGGGCGCATGAAAAGAAAACCAATAGGCAAACTGATAACTTAAATGTGAAAGGATATCAAGCTTTTAACTTTTTTTTTTTTTTTTTTTCCTATCAAAATTAAACAAGGATGACAATGCAAGTAAGCATACGGATTCATATGTCAACACCAATCATAAAACAAACAGATCAAATCTATGACCAAAAAATGTAGATGGCGCATTGCCATGGATCTAGTAATAGAATTAGGAACCTTGCACTCTGAGCAACCCATCCAGTGAGAATTGCAGGCCATGCCAAACCTCGAATCTACCAACAAAAAGGATTCTGTTCAACTTAAAGTCATTGAACCAATTATCATAATAGAAGCGTCTGAACATTTAAACTGTAAACATCAAAAGAAGAAATCAAGGAAGCATGTCGACTTATCAGTATGCTGTGGTCATATTCTCGATGGAACCTCTGTTTGCCACCTGGAAGTAATTATATATATTTACTAACTATGCAAGAAACGGCACTTATATCACCAGTTCACCACGTCTATAGGTACAACAGAGTATATCGCAGCTTTCGATATCCTGACATAACTTTATGCATCAAAGTAATAGTTATGAATATGATTATTGTGTTATGTCCTAATAGGCTAACAGGTTAAATGTTTTAGTCCCTAATGTTTGGTTGTATATTTAACTATGTCAATACTTCAACATTTATTCCATTTAATTATATCAATACTTCAACATGTTTTCAATTTTATCCCTATTGTTAAAAAGGTTTCAATTTTGTTGTTATGTTTTAACACTTTTTAATTTAGTCCTCACAGTTGGTAATTTTTAAAATTAGTTGATAACAAACTTATATGTCATAACATTTGGTAAATTTGTGAAAATTAAGATGAGGAAAAATGTCATCTAAAAAAAAAGTTTCTAATTCCGCCACGAAATTATAAGAAATTTCTAGTTTTTGTCTCTTTGGTGAGGGCCTAAATTGACCAATCTTAACAATTACCAACGGTGAGGAATTAAATATAAAAAAGTTAATACATAAGAGAATAAATTGAAAACTTTCAAACAATACTCAAATCATTAAGGACTAAAACATATATATTTATTTGTCCCAAACTTGTTTTCATAACCCAGTATCAAGAGCCCCTCTCCCCGCTAATACATTGCACCCACCCAAGGTCAAGACCCAAGAGACATCAAGGAATTTTCTTATTGAGCTCATCTAAAGTTCGAACACACAACCTCTGGGTAGGTCTATGGAAGGACTGCGTGTATTTCGCTGTTACATGATGAAAGATGTACAGTCTTACATCTCTTGGTGTAAATTTAACGCATTCTTTCGTGATTACAGTCTTACATCTCTTATATCAGATTGGAACTGTTTTATGTAATCTTCATGGCAGTCCTTGCCCTTTTGTAATTTCATTTGATCAATGAAATCCTTAATGTTTCTCATCCAAAGGGGAAAAAAAATAAAAAATAATGATCTGCATATATTTACATTGCGCCTGTGAAGTGAATAGATTACTTGGGTAATGAGCTTTAAGAGGTCAAGTCTGTCGGTGTATCTTTTTTCTCCCTAATACCTGGTGAGCTTTGAATTTATTTGAGTGTTAAGAAAGATTTGGCAGCAATGTAATGTTTATACTATTTTTAAAAAATGGTTACAATAGTAATGAAGATGAGCACATTTTTAAGTTCAAACTGCTTGATTTGGAGGAACCGATCTGCTAAAGTATCAGACATCATTTTTGGGTTGCACCACACTGTCACAAGCAATCATCCTCATGTAACAAGAGAAAAAGAAACAAAAAGAGTCGTAATGAAAATGCAATATCACGTATATATAACAAACCGCAGCAAAAGTAAAGCTAAACTAAATAAGCTGAAATTTCTATACCGAAAATGTGTAAATAGTGTTCTAAGAGCAAGGGAGACACATACAACAACATTTGAAAAAAAAAAAATGAAGCTATATAAGACAAACTTCTATCACAACTTTTCAAATATCAATAAAAAAAGTTCCATCTTTTTTTAAGCTAAAAAAACAAACCTGCATATATGTGTTTGCTGCAGGTATGATGTCTGCATTCTTTGTCCCCACAAAAGCTGAAAATTCACAATAACATCTTGTTTACAGTTAAATCTCCGATTGACCCAAAAGCTTAAGCTGATGGGTGAAAGTAAATTTAATATTATATCATTGAATAGTAACTGCCTCAGTCTTACTTTTAACATATGACAAAGTTCTAGCTCTCTATGTGGTGAAGGACTTAAAAGGAATAGTCCATAAAACTGATGAATGTAATGAGCCCTTCATTTAACTAAGCAATGATGTAGAAGTTTTTTACCAGTTAGCGCCACTAAACCCAATAGTTTGGTAACTAAGAGCATCAAGAAACCAGACATCAGCCCAACAAATAGCAATACAGATATGTGATGTTGCACTTCGTTTTTATCCTGAAACAACCCGTTCTGGTCAAGCAATGCAACACACTTGTTCCATAATCTGTAATAGAAATTGAATTATGGTTCGAACCTGTTTGGCAAGGGCCGTGGCTACCATATTTGAAGTTGCGATACTGAGAAACATGAACACATAGCTCGTATAATCACATAAAACTGTCGCTGGGCCTGCCAGCCAAAAGTTACAAACAGATGAAGTTCAGAAAATTAATACTAACAGTCTCCACCAAACAGGAATCAAAGTTTGAAGATCATAATTTGGGTAAGTAAAATCCGGAAAAATGGAATCTAACATCGTTTTTAGATTTGGAAATAAGTAATTAGCTCAACTAAGAAACTGGAGGTCGTTGCTAGCCGAATTCGAGGATTCGATCCAATAGACTGGAAGTAAGAAGCCACTGTTTTCTCGACCCTTTAAAAAGTTCAAGTTAAAGATTCTAATCGATTAACTTATTACTCTTCAAAAGAATCACAAAGAGGCAGAAGGAAAAGAAATTCACGAGAATACCTAAAGCAGCAAGCTCAATGGCGCTCCCCTGGCCTATAACCGCAGTGTCAATGAGACTCATCAATGGTCCACAAATCCACAACCCAATGGCAGGTCCGGTAAACGTTACAATCTCCTTCATCTGATTCAACAACCCTATGCTCCCCAATTCATCTATTCCAGTCCCCAATAACTGCTCATTTCCCTGTACTCCATCGTCAATTTGGTCCTCAATCTCAAGGTTACTGACTTCCCGCTCATGATCCTCGTGAGGAACCGCGAAACGGCGGGTAATCGGCGAGCATACAACGACGGATGAAGGGGAGGAAGAAGAAGGAAAGCGAATGGTGGGGGTGAAGGGAAAGGAAGGGCAAGAGTGAGAGAGAGGATTGAGAAATTTGTGGTTATGGATTTGAGGAGTGATTGAAGAAGAAGGAGAATGGAGGATTTTGAAAGGCATTTTTGGCGGCTGAGAAGTGAAGGGAGCGAGAGAGAGCGAAAGCTCCGCCATGGGAGCGTAGTGAGTAAGGAGTGAAGAAGAACGAAGATGAAGTGAAGCCACGTGCATGATTTTTGGTCGATCGTTTCTTAAGATTATGAATTTTGGATTAAATAAACACACTGTTAGATCCAACATATTTTTTCGAAATAAATAAATAAATATCCAACATATTTTTTCAAAATAAATAAACAAATATCCACAAAATTAGCCAAACTCTTTATAAATATATAAATTTTTTTTCTAATCTATATATTTATAAATAGTTTAATATTTTATTTATTTATAATAATTTCTCTTCAATTTAACTAAATATAATAAAATCTAGCATACCTTAAAATTATTAGTAAATATAACACAATTTTAACTTTTATCGATCTTCATTACTAACTGAAGACTATTATAGATCTACTATGGGTTGAGGTATGTTGGTGAATAATTATCTATCATTGATTGTTTCCATGTTCGTGTAGTATTATATTTATTACTTGTATATCATAACGATAGAATAAAAATATAGTATATTGGAACCAATTGCAACAAAATGAGATTTTCATAACACAAGAGAAAAATGTCAAATTAAGGGAAGACACAGAACAAATGCCACAAAAGTTAATTTCCGTTTTTAGTAGAAATATGGAGATTTTTGGACTTTCGAAAATTTGTGACAGTTTTCAACGTCGCCAAATTTTACTCTATTTACTATTAGGTCGTTTCTTGCATGTTTATTTTCTTTTAGGTTTATTATAGAAATAATATTGTCAATAAAATTAAAAAAAAAAAAGACTATATCAATTATATTTAACTTTTTTTTTTTATTATTTGCATGTTCATATATTATTAAATCTATCATGATATTCCATAGCAATAGAATTTAAAATGATATATTATTGATATTTGAAATTGTTTTCTATCCATGATTATTTTATCATGTTCAAGTGTTAGAAGTCTATCATTAATTTATCATATCAATAAATTAGAAAAGTTTGGTATATAACTTTTGTTTTCTATTAATAAATGAACACTCATTTGCTACTAGGTCTATTGTTGATATATCATGCCAATAAATACAAGAAAAATGTATATTAATAATATTTATATTTGATATTATTTCACACATTCTTTTACAATGAGATCTATCATTATTAACTATAAAAAGAATAAAAATTAGGTATTTTCAATATAGTAAAATTTTATTATCTATTTGAGATAAATCACGACATACTACTATATGTATCAATTTATGTCATGATAGATACAGATAATAGTCTATCGCGATCTATCTTAGTATATCGTGGATAAACTGTGATATTTTGTCATTATTTGTAAATATTTTTAATAATTTTGTTATTTAAAATAATTTTTTAATAAAAAAAATGTTTTGAACTTTTTGATGTTTGGTGTAATTTTCTTCCAAACTGGGCTGTTTCGTTAGCCCATAGTGACATTGGTTTATTCGTTGCCCTTAAGGCTTAATAAAGTATTATCTTTTCGAAGAAAAAAAAAGAGCAAGATGAGTCGGTATTGACGACATTTAACTTTCATTTTCAATATTTGACGGTTAATATGCCTATTTTACTATTAATTGTATCGTTCGTATTATACCAACAAAGCGTATATCAATCATATTTTGACCATTTTTCTTTATTTTAATGGTTGTTTTGCATGCTCATTTTGTCTTTAGCGATATATTATATCAAAATATTAAAACTAGTAGACAAGCGATAACTTAATATTAATAACAATTAAATTCTTAGCAAATAACAGCAAATTATTAATATCAATGTATTACTAATTCTATGTATATATCAATGTTAGACATTTGTTAATTGTAAACATAGCAACGTTGTCTATATACATAAAATATTATACCCATACATGTAGAAATGGTAGCCAATAGACAAAAAAAAAAAAAAAATGGTTACACAAATAACAATCAGGCCCAAAAGAATAAAAAAATATAGCACAAAGAAAAATATATTAGGGATATGACACAAAATTAGCGATAGATATCACTAATAGTAGCAATCAATAATAGTCATATTGGTAAATGACTAAAAAGTTCATGTTCAACCTATCATTTCACGCTTCTTTCTTCCGATTTTCTCAAATTGAAAGCTATTACTAATAGCAACTATCAATGATAGCTGTTAGTTGCTATCATTGATAGCTGCTACCAATGATAGCTTTCAATTTGAGAAATATTAATACAACCTTAAAATAGTAACACTTTAAATATTAGCCTTCAATTTGCTATCATTTATTAGTGGCTATTATTAATACAGTTTTATCAATTGGAATCAAGCTTGAAATATTAACACTTAAGACCATAAGTGGTTATCAATGGTAGACTTTTATAAGTAGTCATCATCTTTGTAAGCAAACTATCAACTTTCAAATATTAACTCTAAAACTGATAGAAGTCTATTAATGGGAGGTCTATAAATGACTATCACTGATATTTACCTAAGTCATATTATTGATAGCTCCGATTAGTGGCTATCACGGATAGCTTTTAGCAATGACTATCACTCATTTATTGAGAAAAAAAAAAGAAAAAAGATAGCAAGTTCTCTGCACAAGTTTTTTTAGTGCTTTCTAATTCACATTATAGACTTTCATCAAATGGAATCGACTTTTATATCACTGATATCATCGATATATCACCTAAGTTCTATCATTGATATCACTTATATCGTGGTTATCGATGATAACTTCTATCACTAATAACATACTATTAGAGATAACTTTTGTCATTCATTTTTACCGTCAAACAATATGCTATCATTGATAGCTTCTATCACTAATAACATGCTATAAGTGATAACTTCTAGGCATGCTACTTACACTTTAGTTCGAGATTCAACTTTATTAATTAATTCCACTAAATTGGCTAACAATGATAGACTTTTATAAGTGACTATTAATTGTGGAAGACAATCATCAAAGATTAAGCTATCAATGATAGAAAATATTTGTGGTTATTTCTGATAGACTTTTATTAGTATCTATCAATTTTGAAATATTAACACCCAAAGCTATCGATGGTTATTATTGAGAAACTTTTATCATGATTGTCAATAATAGACTTCTATTGCTGATATCTACCTAAGTTCGATATCACCGATACATAAATATGACTGATATCTATCTAAGTTCTATCACTAATATTACTAATAATTGATTTTATCGATACACAAATATTTAGTGAATTCTTTTTTAACATTTAAAAACACGAGTATCGCCAATGAATTCTTTAATAAATGATAGAATTCTTTGAGTGACTAAGTTATAAGTATATTAGTAGTTATCACTGATAGATTTATATTATTATGAGGAGATTGGGGAGACGGAATAAAAATAAGAAAAAGAAAAGAAAAAAAAAAAGAAGAAGAAAATATGAGAAGATTGGGGAGATGGAAGA
>QLSR01000306.1:0-22495 GCA_031780015.1 Citrullus colocynthis
AACTTCCTCTCTTTGGCTGGGAATTATCTTCACAATCAGCCTGCAAAAGCAAATTATGAATAGTAGTGTTGGTTGTTGAGTGAAGTTTTTGAGATAAATTGGAGTAAATGGTGGAAATGAGGATGAGAGTTCGTTCTTAAAGTCTAGAGAATTGATGATGGTGATTTTGATGTAAATTTTTGGGCTTTAAATTAATGTTTATCCTTTGGATGAATTGTTCCATTCTCATATTACATTTAAAATTGCATTTTCCCCCCTTTCATGTTGTTTTCCACTCTTGAGGATATTGTTGCATCAAAAATTTGGAAAACCGAAAACCAAACTTAAAACACCCATTAGTTTGGTTTGATTTGGTTTGGTCTTGTAGTCTAAGGTTGGACGTATTAGCTTGTATTTAGAGAAAACAAAAGAGTATTGATTCAGGTTGGATTTTGATTGGAGAAATTAATCAAAATCAAATAAACTGGAGGCATATATACCTTTAAAGATACACTTCAACATTAGGTATCCTTTAGTGTTTTAATTATCATGGTGCATATATATTTTTTTGTCACCATATATTTTTTTGTTTAGACAAAAGACAAATTTTTTTTTTTTTTTTTCAATTTTACTTTTATTTATTTATTTAGTAAATGTTAAAAGGAAAAAAATAAAAATGCTCCATTTCAATTTTTTTAAGAAGATGAATCCAATTTTAATTTAAAATCACCTAAAAAGGATCAATTAAAATCAAAACTGGAAATTAAAATCGCAAAAAAAAGAAAAACAAAAAAAACAAAATAAGAAAAAAGAAAATGTTAAAAATTGAGAACCAAATCAATAATAAACTGAATCAAACAAAAATTAATTTATTAGTTTCGTTCTTTATTGGGCATTGATTTGGATCTCTTTATTAAACCGATTGGTTTAGCTTGGTTCTTGCTTTGACCTCTATTAAACCGATTGGTTTAGTTTGGTTCTTGCTTTGACCTCAAAATCGAGGAACCCAAATAGACTATCAACCCTGATTATTATCATCTTAAATTTAACGGGAATATGTACATGAAATGATTTTTGAGATTCTTCAGCTTGAATTAATAAATAATTTTCACTTGTTTCGTCTTTATATAAATAAAAAGGAGTATACATCAATATCCATTGAATTTGTTAGGCTGAATTCAAACAAGTTGAAAATTCTCTAATTAAAACTTCAACTTATACAAATTACATGAAATTAGTGCCGTTATTTAGCACTAGAGATTTAATTATCTATGCTTTGACCATACTCTTCATTCATTTGATCTTTAGCCTCCTCTAGAACTAATATTTGACAGCTGTATAACTTAATTTGCTACGACATATTGAAATGTAACATTTTATGTTTTGTTTGGTAATTATTTGAATTTTTTGTTTTTGTTTTTGTGAAAGTTAAGCTTATAAATACTCCTATGTTCTATCTATAAGTTTTTTTTTTGGTTACTCACTTTTAATAAATATTTTTAAAAATTTAAGACGAATTTTAAAAACTAAAAAATTAGTTTTAAGAAACTTGTTTTTATATTTAGAATTTGGTTAAAAATTCAAGTGTTTTTTCAAAAAATATGAGAACATAATATGAAATTTAGAAGAAAACAATCATAAATTTCAAAAGAAAAAAAAAAAAACAAAAAACAAAAAACAAGTCGTTACCAAACGGAACCAGCTACCATCTGTAAATTTGGGTCATTTCAGTTTGTTTAAAGCGATTTTGGTGGAGAGTTTTATAGTAAAGAGTTGGATTCATTTCTTCAAGAATGACCTTCACATTGTGTGCCAATTCCTTAACGTTTTCGTTCCAATGTCTCCAGATAATGTTTTCCATTCCTCTTATAATTACTGGGAACACTTCTTCCATGGCGGTCGACACCATCGTCACAAATGCTTCGCTATTCCATATGTACAGCGCTCGTTCGGCCACCTGAATAAAAAACGATGTCGTTGATGAAGAGCTTAGGTTAGTATCAACATAGAGAGAGAGAGAGAGAGAGAGAGAGAGAGAGAGAGAGAAAGAAAAAGAACCAAGATTTGATTCAATCAGTTTTTATTGAAAAGTGATTTGAATGGAACCTCTTACTGCAAGAAGTATGCATTTCCTCACGAGACAGATTTTTGTGATAAAAGACTTTACAAAGTGGTTGATCTTATAGAGTTGTTGTGATGTCCGAATTTTAGATATGGAACGTTAAAAGTGATTTAAAAAGAAAATTAGAAAAATTATGAAGTAAATTAGTTTTTATGGGAGGTGATAAAACCAAAGATAAAGATGATCCGACCAAAGAAAATAACATCAATTGATTTTCTTTTATTTTAAAAGTAATTTTAAATTTTAAGTCAAGTTTTGAAAATTAAAAAGAATACACTCATTTGATATTTTTCATTCGTCATTGAAAAGGGAAAAAAAGGTTCCTTCTCATTCCCATTTGGTATTTTTCTTTAGTTGAATAAACCTACTAGAGAAGACGAGTTCCAGTTTTATGGTTTTTTCTGTCTTCCAAGTCTTCGATAATTTCTCGATATTCCCATGTACAATATATAAGAGTCCATATTATACACATTATTGTCGTTATCTGTGAATATAGTGCATAATATATATACATAGTTTATCTCCAAATTTTATTTTTAATGTTCAAATATATCTCGGTTCATTTCAAATAACTTGAGGATGTCAATGGACTAGACTTTATCATGTTAAGATTATGGTTAAAATCAACCACAAATGTGTATAGAAAATATTTAAATACACACTATCTATACACAATGGATATTATAAAAATGGAAGATATAATTTGAAAATGGAAATCAGAAAAAAAAAAAAAATAAATGGAAAAAAAAAGTCAAATGAAAATTTTAATTTAACAAAGAAAACAATAATCAAACAAATAGTAACGATTTCAACGAAGAGAGACAATTTGATCCTAATGTTAAATTGGTTAAACAATTTAGCTAAAATCAATAAGTCAAATCTTTGGACATTTATGAATGTCTAATTAGAATGGATTATACGGATAGAAATCTCATTAGAAAAGAAGTAGTTTTTAAAACTTTATTTTTGTTTTTAGAATTTGGCTAAAATTACCGTTCTTTACTCAAAAAAGATGAAAACCGTGATTAAAAAAAATGTCAAAAGAAAAGAAAAAAAACAAACACAATTCTAAAAACCCAAAAAGTTATCAAATGAAACCTAAGGTGTTGTTTTGTTCTTTTGGGAAGGTAGACTACCAAAATCTTTAGATACTCGAAATTACAGATTTCGACATCTTTGTAAGAATATTTTTTCCAGATACTTGGGAATACTTGGATAATTATCTTTGTTTCATAGTATTTCTACCTGGGAATGTCTTAGATTTAAATAATGTTCCAAGAATGCCTTTATTATTATTGATTAGTTTATAATTAATTTAATATAATTCGAATTTATATAACATGTCTGCTGTTATTAATTTGAATTTATTTTTAAATTGATAATATTGAATTAAGATTTTTTCTAAAATAAATATTAATTTAAATTAAAATTTTAACATTTTTCTAAAAAAAATAAATATAACTATGATATAATAGAAAAGAGTGATATATATGGTTGAAAATATTTATTTAGATTGTAAAACGCAAATAAAGAAGAGTGATATACACACACATATGTATAAAAGAAAAAATGAAGGGTAAAGATGTAAAAAGAGGATGCCCTCATCATGAGAATTCAAAAAACTCATGTTTCAGGAGGACATCTAAAATCTCAAGATGCTCTCCGTAAGGGCATCGTAGGATGCTCGGGAAAATCCAGATGCTAGGACATCTTACATTACCGCAAGACAGACACGATAATCTAGATGTCCACTCTATAAAAATTTTGGATTCCCATAAAACAAATGACTCCTAAATTATTATGAAAGGAAACCTGAAACCTAAAGAGTTATGAAACAAAGTTTAAACTTTGAAAGGATTCAACCTTACCATGGAATTCAAACTGTTGAAACATTTTGTCATGTGTGAACAAAAGGGCAAAGCTAAATCCCTATATAGTTTGGTATCCAATTTCTCCACTAAATCTTCCAATTCCTCAATCAACTTAATCTCCTTCTGACTATTAGCCTGAGGCCAATACTTTATAATCTTTCTCACTACCAACCCACCAAGCTCACTCTCCTTCTCCACAAACTGATAAACACAATAACCCAATTGCTTGTTAAAACCTTGCATTCCTTTAACCTTATGTAAAGGAATCAATATCCTTTTCAAAAAAATTTTGTGTTCTTCCTTCAAAGGAACTGCAAAACCATTGATTATGCTTCCCCATATCTCAAGCATCTCTGCTATCCCATTATGCCTCTCTGTTTCAAAAATATACTCCAAAAACACACCACTCATTGCTTTTCTCATGAATGATCTATACTTGGTGAATTTGTAATATATTTGGTGGATAATATTCTTCAAGCTTTCTCGTTCCCTCGATTCCTCCGAATCGAATAGCGAAAGAAGTCCGAGAAGAAAAGTGTTATCTATATGCTTCTCAAGTGTTTGAGTGTCAAGGTTGATTAGTAGCCACAAGAGGATATCATAAACAATTTCAAGTTGTAGCCAATTTAGAGAAGGAACGGTGGAAGCGGCGGCAACGTCGTTTTCTTCGGCTAGTGTCGAGGTGATTGCAACAGCAAGGGAAGGTGGAGGGAGTGCTCGGAATAGATTGGCGGATACTAACGACATCAAAGATGTTAACACATCGTCATTGAGTAACGAGTTCTTTGATGTTTTGATGACGGTAAAAAGATGAGCAAGTTTGAATCGTTTCAATTCAAGAGAAGTTGGTAGAGATGGGTTTGTCATGGAAGAGCAAAAGGAAATGATTGAAAGAACTTCATCTTCAAGAATATTATTGGCGAAGTTAAAGGGTTTGTTGGTAAATGGATCATGATCAAAGAGATGTTTTAAAGTTGGAAGAGGGTTATTGGGATGATGTGAGGAAGATCTTAGAGAGTTGGTTTGAGCACCCATTGATTAGTTTTGAAAGATTTTTGGGGTTAGAACTTCATTTGGTTTAGGGTTTTCAAAGGTGGAACAGAGAGGGAATATTTGAATTTTGATTGCTTGTGTATTTGTAGTTTGATGATTCGGATATTACTAAAATGATCGATCTTGAAATGAAAGCAATGTTGGAAGAATTTATTAATTAATTATACTATGTAGACATTGGGAACAAGATAAAATTCTTGTTGATTTGATCAAATTTGAAAGCTACTTGAAACGGCTTGCATTGTTTTATTCACTGGGAACTTATGGCTCTCTTACAAAAACTAGGGATTATTTGATTGCTTTTTGGTTTTATAATCCATTTCAAACCTTTTTTTTTTTTTAA
This sequence comes from Citrullus colocynthis, assembly GCA_031780015.1. Lineage (NCBI taxonomy): Eukaryota > Viridiplantae > Streptophyta > Magnoliopsida > Cucurbitales > Cucurbitaceae > Citrullus > Citrullus colocynthis. Next base: position 5,369 of record QLSR01000306.1, read on the forward strand.
AAAAAATTTTTTAATTTTTTATAATAATATCTTCATTTTCATCCTTTTTCTCTCAACTTTCGTTTTATTTCTCTCTAAATCTCCCACCATCTATTTTCTTTCTCTCTCGCATCTTTAACCACGTCATTTTTCTATATTTTGTCGGGGCAATGACAATTGAAGATCATCACAAATTTAAAAAAATTAAGGACCTCATAATCTTTATAAAATGTATATGAACTGATGAGATTGAACCCTTTGATCCTATAGTGGAAATGATGGAATCGCACACTTTGATTTTGTTATAGAATTAAAATCCAAAAATTAACAATTAAATGGTGAAGCATATCGATATACTTTTGTTAGGGTACGTGTTGCAATAAGGTCTCCTTAAAATTCCTCTTCTTTTGAATCTACCACCATGAAGTCTTCCTCGTTATGACTCTAACGAGGATCTCGCTTCTGGGAACCTCCTTGAAAGAATTGAAGGAAAGTGAGATTTTTTTTTTTTTTTTCTTTCTTCAAAGAACTATTCTCTGTATAATTATCCCAAAGCCTTAAGACTTATTCGTTTACTATACTTATTTGTTTTAATATCTTATAGTAAAATGACTAATTATTTGAATCATATTAAAATGATTTGATTTTCTCATATTATATAGTTTTAATTCGAATCTCATTCAAATTAACTTTATAATAACTAGTTAGAGGACGTGCGATGCACGTGGTTTAAAATCTTTAGAACATAAAACGTTAAATAAATATACTTTTGCTACATTAAATAGTAAATATCTAACATGAAATTTAAAAATAATGAAAGAGATGATGACTAAAACTATATATGTGTGTGTATATATATATTTATTTATTTAATTTATAATGAATATAAAATACGTTACATGCAGTTAAAAATGTTTGAACCATAATTTCATAGAGTGAAATATAAAATGTTGAACGAATATAATTTTTGTAAATATTAGACATGATGTTTAAAGAAAACAAAAGTGTTAAATTGGAGTAAGATGTTTCCCTTTATAATTTTAAATGGTCTTAATTATCAATTTCTTTAATAACAGTATACATTTGAGATTCTTTTTAATATGAAACTATGTCATATCTACTAACAACATTGTTAAATTTTATAAATTTAGCTATTATTATTATTATTATTTTTTTTGTTTGTCTTCACCCTTTTCAATAACAAAACTTAACAAGTCGTAACAAACAGATTAATATTCAATTCTTTTAAAAGTTAATTTAATGATATTTTTTACTTTTTTTAAATGTGTATCATTAACATTAAATTCAAATAAAATAATCAAAACAATATTAAAAATATAACTTTAGAACAATATAAATATGCATTAGAAGGAATTAGTAAATAATATTCATATGTGCTTTTAAATAAGATATCAGTAAATAATTATTTCTTTTTAAAATAAAACAAAATAAAAACATGTGTAGTTATTGTCTGAATGAATGTGTATTTGTCAAAAGAGGTGTATAAATAATTTTATTATAAAAAAAAAGGGAAAAAAAGGATATTAAGACAAACAAAAGTTGTTGAAAAATCTAATAGAAAAGAGGAATGTAAAAAAAAGCATGAACAGTAAAAAAAAAAAAAAAAAAAAAAAAAAAAAAAAAAAAAAAAAAAAAAAAAAAAAAAAAAAAAAAAAAAAAAAAAAAAAAAAAAAAAAAAAGTACGAAAGAATAGGAAGACAAATTAAGATTTATTGAAAAATCTAATGCCAAAAAAGGATGTAAAATTGAATTGAAAAAGAAAAAGAAATTGGATGAATGGTACGTAAGGCATGTGAACAAGGTGTGAATTTGAGGGTAAAATTGTCAGTTAGGAGTATAGGGGGAAGTTAAAAATTCTCTTCTCTTACCCCCTTTTAATATAGTATAGATGTGTTCTTAATATAGTAATATTTATATTAATTGTAAATAATACAATAAATATATTTTTCCTTAAACTAACACATTAATTTGAACATTTAAAATTTTTTCTTTCAATACCGTTGATTCCTATAGGTTCGTTGTGAGTTAGCAAGGAGACCTTATGGACCTGCAAATTATAAGCTCAATTGATATATGATTAATTAACTAAATTCTTTAATTAATTAACAATCATTCATTATCATTAACTATAAAGCACTCCACTAAAGACCTATTGTCACACCCCCTCCCAAATTACCCTCTTAACCTAGGAGTAGGTGCAACCTATACATATATACGTCATCTTATATCTTGAAACACAATTACATACCGAATCAAATGTACAAACTTCTATACTAGTGGAAACATTATAAGGTAATCATAAGTTATACAAGTGTATTTGTTCAGCAGCCAGTACAAAACCCACACTCGTTATGCTACAAAATCATATATGACAAAATATGTACTTAGACTAAGTATTTACAACTATCCCAGAGAACTAAAACCAAATAAGCCCATACGAGGATCTTCTGTAGGCTAGACGTCCCGGACACACTTGCTACCTGAAACAAACAACAATAAACAAAAAGACGTGAGCCTAAAGCCCAGTGAGTGACTAAAATATCAATTACAATCTAATTCTTGAGTTAATGTTATTTATAACATTAATATGTATCTTATTAGTACAAGTTGCTGGATCACTCATGCTAGTTAACAAAATAACATAGATACCTTTTTAAGAAGCAGCGGAGCAAAGCTCAACGCTATTAACCTTATATCAAATATTCCGTCCCTAATATTCATATATTCATGTATTCATACATTCATACGCCTTCACGTTTAGTCCTTCGGTGTTTCAACACTCAAGTGCCTTCTCATAATGTCCTTCAGCACCGAGTTTCATTATATATTTCACCGCACAAGTGCCATCACTCATGGTCCTTCAGCACTGAGCTTTCATGTACTGATTTCCATATGCCTTCTCACAAGGTCCTTCGACATTGGAAACTATCTCAATCCTCATTAGTGCCTTCACTCATGGTCCCTCGGCACTATGTATCATATATCTCCATAGGCCTTCACACAGGGTCCTTTGGCCGTGGTTTGCATTTAGATAGCACACATACAGAAATTCACATAATATATTCGTTTTTACTTGTATATTACTAACGATGATCCTTGGACAATTAGAGAGCCACTCACAGTTTGTCTTAGGCCCCGAGCGGATTGTATGCTTTTCCGAGCCCTTCTTGGCCTGTAAAACACATTTCTCATATTAGGTTTCCTTTGAACTCCTTTTTCAAAATCATTAGATATACATGTTAATAACTAGCGATACTCTATGTTACTAGCGAGACTACCAGCGAGATTCACATTACTAGGTGCTGCACTAGCAAAACTGGAGTAAATTAGACTAGTGATATCATCTTAAGGAGCGATACCTAGCGAGACTTCAGCGAGAGTTGTGAGACGCAGAGCTCCTTTGCGTTTATCAGCGACACCCGTTCTGCTGCTCACTCTCCCGCTCCTTAGCGATACCACTGTCTAGCGACACTTGATATCACAGTTTTCTTCCTCCCCTTCAAACTCTTCCTTTATCCTGCTAAAAACCATATTATAGCCAAAATCAGAACTTCCCTCCTTCTACAATCTTGTAAAGTAGTGAGTTTCCTAGCTTACCTAAAAATTTCAGGCCATGATTCGTCTTTATTTGAGAATTATCCCCAAATAACTTCGGCTGTCCTGATTTGCTTAACAGTTCAATTCCGCTTACTTCTTCCTAGAGATTAACACATTTTCGCTCGGATTTAGCTTACACATCCTTCATGGAAGTTGCTAAGAATTGATTCAACTTACTTACCTCAAAATTTCAGTTCTTGCTTCGATGCCCTCGGTTCATTCTCCTTCAAACACCGATTGGTGTTCAAGTCTACCAATAACAATCAAGCTTCTGGTTCCAGCTTCAAAATCATCATGAAACTGATATGATTTCTACTCAAATTCGATATAAGTACCTTCTTCTACCTCTCCTCGTTGTTCGTCTACGAAATAGAGTTAATCTGAGTTCGAAACTATATAAAAAAAGGCTTAATTATTCGATGCACTCCTTTATATGTCAATATAAATCACCAACTTACCAGCTCTAACTTCATCCTCCTTCTAGAATTAGCCAATGCCACCTTCCACGCATGGCTTCGGCAACGCATAGTCTCCACTTACTATGCCACTGATTGCTCCACGCCGGATAGCTGATTACCGCATGGCCCTCTCGGCCACTTTTCTATGTCCGACGCATACCATTCTTCAACGCATAGGCCATCTCAATGCATAGCGATGCCAACTTCTAGCACATAGTAGCCTTCAACACATATTTCTATTAACGCATATGGCACCCTTCTCCCTTCACATCTTTTTCCCCGCCGAGCTGCTCCCTTCAACACATGCTTATCAGTGGCAACTCTTGTCAATCTTAAACATCCTTCAACGCATGGTCATTCATTGTATGGCCAACACTTAACCGTTTTCACTCTCCCCCAACTTAGCAAATTTTCTTTGCTTACTTGTCCCATAATTTCTTTTTACTTACTTTCTCTTAACAACGAGTATGGGGCTTACACCTGTAGTTACATTCCTATCCTCGAGTCACTCTCACTCATGCAAATGAAAGTATGAGCCTTCACAGGTAGAGTTCATTAACTCTTAGCTCACTTATGATTAAGATTGAGTCACATATGATCATCCTGTGAAATATTAATCTATTAAAATCGAGTCACATATGATCATTCTGTGAAATATTCATATTTTCAATTTATGGATTTATAGAGTGAGAGATTATATATTTCATAGTACATGTCTCCACATGAACAATTTGGATCTAATTGTTTGTAACAATTACAAAATAGGTCGTATCCATACTGTTGCCAAAATAAGACACCTAACCTTATTCATATACTATAGATCTTTTAGATACTTTGACATAAAGTTTTTAATTTTATACTCAATGGTTATACCATTGGTTTAACTGATATAACTAACTAATTGTATATTTAAATGTTAATTAATTTTAAACTGATATCCTAATTCAATATTTAGTCTGTATTCACCCTAAGAGCAACAACAAAATCTTATTAATACATTTCAAGTCTGTATTTACACTTTAGTGTATTAGTGGTAAAAACCTTTCATTAATCGACTTCAATAAGTAACATGTTAGAGACAGGTTATTCTTATCGATCATGTACACACTTGAGCAAAAAAGTTACAAATATTTTTCAACCAACTTGTTCTTATTAGAGAGAAATAGGAGAATTGAGGGAAGTGTGTATTTTTGTTCTATTGCCTCTCACTACAAATATAAATGCTACGTGCTAAAAATAGCTTATTTGACCACAAAAATCAATAACAAACTCTACTAATTGAACCCCACAAGACTAGCACCCTAACTTCAAATATAAATACTTAAGTTAACCATCTATTAACAAGTTTAACTATCTATTAACAACATCTTCTCTAGAAACTAGGAACTTGGACTAATCCAAAACAACTAAAAGTGACTTGTAACTTGAGTTAACTAACATACTCCTTCTAACTTAAACATTGCAAATATCTCGCTTGCTCCTAAGAGCTTGAAAACAAACACTAAAAGACCTAGTGATAATATCTGATATTTGCTCTTCTAAGCGGTAATGAACCAGTTGTATTTCTCCTTCCTTATGCATCTCTCCCAAAACATAATATTTTATTTTAAAATGTGTGGTCTTTTCATGAAAATTTGGATTTAAAGAAATAGCTAAAGTGATAAATTAATTTTCAAGATTTAAGAATTCAATATCTTAATTTTCATTTAAATCTAAAAAACAAAATATTTCTCATCTTAAATTAAAAAAAAATGAAAATGAAAAAAATTAATAAAAGTAAACAAAATTTTAAAAACAATGAAAAGAGGGAAAAAAACAAAATTATATAAAAAAAACTGAAAAAAAAAACTTAACAAAATTAAATGAAATTAAAAAATGAAAGAAAAAGAAGGGTTATTTTCAAGTATAGCAAAATGAGCTAACTTATTAATAAATATAGCAAAATATCACTATCTATTATTGATAGATAGTGGCATTTACTACATTTAATAATATTTCTAATATTTTTGTCCTTCAAAATAATTAACCTAACAACAAACTAACAACCTAAAAGAGAAACAAATGAAAAAAAGATTACTATCAAAAATTTATTTTGACGTAGTAAACCAAAAAAGAAATAAAAAAGCTGTGTACTCTACCCAATTTGAGGATAAAACATAAAAAAAACAATAATAAAATAAGGGATTTTGATCAACTGAAATGAATAAAAACAAATGACTAACCTTATTTTTGTAAATACTTTTCAAGTTTCTCTATTTTTGCCATTTTTTTTTCTCTAAAAGTATTCTACCACTGCATTCAATCCCCCTCCCCCAATACACAATATAGTGATAAAATTCTATAATGATAGCCTGAGAGACATAAATTAGTGATATAATTCTCACACTTTGTGATAGAAATAGAACATATATTAATAATATGTTCCTATCATATCACTATTCAATGATATCAATAATAGAATTGAGAAACTAAAATCAACTACGCAACACCAAGGAATTACATTAGTGAAGGTGTGCAAAATCGTAGTTATGGTCTATGAGGTAATTAATAATAGCAATGATTTAGATGAATGGAAAAATAAAAATTGCTATGATAAGTACACTAAAATCACTATGGTATGTATAGATACCATCGTTAAAACAAACAATATGTTACTTGATCAACTACACTAGAACTATTATATTAACTGATAGCAAATAATATATATAGAAGCATAAATCAGTGATAGAATTCTCACATTTTTATCACAAACTTCTAGCTAGATAGACTTTTATAAGTCTATCAATGATAAACTTCTATAAGTGATTGTTATCGATAGACTTCTCTCTATTACTGATAGATGCATATCACTAAGTCTATCACTAATATAGGTAATAAGACTTGAAAAATTAAAACCAACCAAACAACAAATAAGTGAGTACAAAATTAGTGAAGGTGTATTATTATTATTATTTTATTTTTATTACAAAATAAATTCATAAGGGCAAGAAACTTTCTTTATGTGTTTCTTATATATATAAAAAATAGAAAAAATGAATGGTAAAGAGGGCAAAAATGTAAATTTGAATAAACTTTTGTGTAAAATAATAGCTCATTAGGCTATTCATTAAAAAATAAAAAAGTTTAGATAATTGTATTATTAGACCTATTTATATAGGCTACATATGTAGAAAGCCCATGATTTTTTTTTTTTTTAAAAATAAAAAAAAAACCAAAAATTGAAATCTCATATCTTGTGGAGCATATCAAGCTTTACTAAAGACATGAACTACTTCTTTAATTGTCATTTTGCTCCATTTTTATCTTAAAAAAAAAAAATATTGGGTTTTTAAAAATTTTACCCTTTTAAAATGGGTTAAAACTTTTCTTTTAAACAAACATAATTGGTTAAAAAAAAAAAATATTGGGTTTTTAAAAATTTTACCCTTTTAAAATGGGTTAAAACTTTTCTTTTAAACAAACATAATTGGTTAAAAAAAAAAAATATTGGGTTTTTAAAAATTTTACCCTTTTAAAATGGGTTAAAACTTTTCTTTTAAACAAACATAATTGGTTAAAAAAAAAAAATTTTTTTTTTTGTTTTTTTTTTTTAAAAATAAAAAAAAAAAAACTTGGATTATAATTGAAAAACCAAATATAAATTACATTAATCATGAGTTTGAAAATTCCATACGTAGAAATACGTTTAAACAGAAACTAAAGACCTTAACTGTAAATAGTTTTTTCAAGTATTTATCGTTAAAATAGTCATGATTTTTTCATTTATCTATCTATTAATCAAATAAACAGTAGTCATACCTATTAATATGCATGGTCTAAATATAGTTATACTTTTTTTCGGTTTATCTGTCTATCAATCAAATAAATAGTAGTCATATCTATCAATATGTATAGTTTTAGACTATAATAATAATTTTTCTTTTAAAGTTAGACTACTTGATCCATCCACTTACTTGTATTAAGTGGTCTTTTGATAAGATTAATAAATATTTAATCCATGCTTAAAATCCTACAAATAATAAATAAGTTTATAAGTTTATGTTTGGACTATAGAGTTGTAAAAAACAGTGACTTTCTTTGGGTTGGGCTCATTTCTTTGAAGTGGAGCCCAACCTTCACAAGACAAAAGTGTTGCTTGCTCTTTTTTGGCTACATGTGGCTTACTTATGTACTACACTACTCCACATGGGCTTTCTACATATGATTCTCTCTTTGCTCAACTACTCAAAAATCTAAAAGGAATGTTGTTGTGAGTTATTAGTTGGATTCTTCGTTGAACTAAATATTTTAAGGTTAAAATTACCTTTTAGTCCCTAAATTTTTAGGGAAGTAATAATTTAGTTTTTGAACTTTTATTTGTAACGATTTAGTCCATATACTTTTGATTTTGAAATAATTTAATCTCTAAACTTTATTATGTAATAATTTAGTTCTTATACTTTAAATTTTGTAATAAGCCTCTATTGTAGAAATTAGTGTTTTGTGATTCCTTGTATAAATAAACCGATAAACTAATTAGAAACTCAATGTTTTTATAAAATACAAAGTCTACATCACAATATAATAAAAATTAATATCTAATTTTGATGAATTTTTTACATTGGAGACTAAGTTGGTACAAATTTAAAAGTACAAGGACTAAATTGTTACATACTATATTGTGGGGATTAAATTATTACAAAATTGAAAGTATATGAACTAAATTATTACAAACCAAAGTTCAGAGACTAAATTGTTACTTTCGTGAAAGTTTAGAGGCTACAAGTATTTTTAAACAATATTTTATTAATTAAATATTTTTCAATAAAAAATTAGGATAAATTACCTTTTTAGTCCCTAACTTTCAGGTTTAGTTTCAATTTGGTTCATAGGTTTCAAATGATACACATTTAGGGAACATTTTGGCCCACAACTTGCCTTGGGTGGAGTGGGCTATTATAGCCCGGTCAATATTTGGGTCTTTTATTATGATAGTTGAAGTTCCCAATTAGTATAACTCACATTTGTCTACAGTAAAACTATTTGCGAAATTTCATTGTCTATAGTGTTTACTATTTGGTGACCATTCTCTCCCCTAATTTGTAACACATGCTAAAATAGTTTACAACCAACATATATATTATAATAACCAACTCAACTCCCACACAACCCCTTACTCCTTAAGTTTTGAGTTTTATTTCAATTTAGTCCCTACATTTCAAAATTTCACAATTTTACCCTTGAGATTTGAATTTTGTTTAATTCCAACGTGATACATTCTTGAAGAGCCCGATATTCTTCTTGTTGATCAACGATTATTACAATATCGGGTAACCTCGTCATATATTTAATACCGCCCAGATATGTTTGCAAGTGAGATAATTGTCTCTTCAACATAGCGGCATCCCTTTTCGGAAGACGGTTGAGTCCCCCCGTCTTTTGTTCCGTTCTCAAGTCCCTGAACTTATGAAGTCTCGTTTCTGTAGTAGACCAATTTGTTAACATCCCCCCGAGCCATTTTTTATTAACATAATGACACCGAGCCCTTGTTGCAGCTCGGGCTACTGAATCCGCTGCTTTATTTTTGGTACCAACAATTAAGAATTGTTTGCCCCTACTTGCTGCATCAAAAACTAAATCACAAGCTTCTGATAAAAAACGAGCAGTTCTAGTAAGATTTAGAATATGAATACCATTAAGTTTTGCAGAGATATAAGGTGCCATTCTAGGATTCCATTTCCTAGTACCATGACCAAAATGAACTCCTGCTTCCATCATCTCTTCCAAATGGATGTTCCAATATCTTCTTGTCATTTCTCCCCCCACTTCCTCGCTTTTTTCTTAAAGAAAAGAGACGAGCTGAAATAGAAATAAATAATTGTTCCCATGGAACCTTATCCTCTACCTCGACCGGGGATTGACTGTTGATACACGATCCAAGCCATTAATTTTTTTCTATTTGTTATTATCTTATTACCAAATCAACGCGGCTAGTTAACAGGATGACTCCACTTTTATGAATCATTAAATCCTAGAAATGCTTGTTTTGATGTATCATGTAAATTCGTTGAAATGCAAAAATCAAATAATTCTTTGTGGTGGAACAAAATATCTCTCATTTCCCCCTCGAAAACATTTTTTTTTGGGTTTCTAAAGGAATATTGTTATGTTGCCTCGAACGGTGCGCTAATTCTCTGAATCCGGTACCAACAGGTATCATTCCTCCTAGAACAACGTTCTCTTTCAAACCTCTAAACTAGGAGGGCGGCTTTTGCTAAAACTCGAGCAGTTTCTTGAAAACTTGCTTCCGATATGAAACTTTGAGTATTTAGAGATGCTTTCGTTATTCCCAATAATATGGCTTGGTAACAGATCGCTTCTTCCAAAGCACGCCCTATTCGTTCCGCTCGCAACAATCCAATGAGTTCTCCAGGTGAAAAAACTTTAGACATTCCATCTTCTGAAACCAACACTTTTGATGTTATTTGACGTACAATAATTTCGATATGTCTATTATGGATCTCCACCCCCTGGGATCGAAAAACCTTTTGAATTTCTTTCATTTTATAGAAAGAAGTTCTGCACTTCTATAACCTTTCTAGTGAAGTTCACTCCTTTGGTATTGAAACAACTCTGATTTTAGCAGCAGAAATTTCCTTCTTCTTTACTGCTACAGCGGAAACCTTCCAATCAGAAGAAACTTCCTCTTTGGCTTTGAAGCTATAGAAACAAAAAGGCTACTTACTAGCTTTTCGATAGGAGTTTGTGCGTGGGCCCAAGCTCTATAGGAAAGAAAATAGCATAGGCATCACAGCGACTACTCTTTTGCGCTAGGAGTTATGTTATTGTCGTTTAGTTTAGCTTTCATTTAGGAGTGAAAAGGAACATCTTTATGAGATGAACGTAATCGATAGATCGACTTCCTTCGGGGTTACCTACTTGAGGGCTTATAAATGGCTTTGGCACAAAGAACCTCTCCAACGATATGAGAAGTTTCTTCCTCTTTTGTAAAAGAAAGAAGAAAGTCCACCGGGAGACATTCATACATAAACCGCTCTACCGTAGTTGTTCTTGGCCGCCCCATTGTTGTGTAGTTTAGTTGAAAATTCCAGGTACTAGACATCCCGACTTCCTTCAACCTGCTACTTGGAAGGCCATGGATTCATGCCAGAGAAGCGGTCCCCTCTACTTTGCATCATCAAGTCGACATTCATACAGGGGAATCATTGAGCGGTGCTTCTCCTGTCGACTCATAGAAACTCGAACCAATCCGTTTTGTTCCACTTTGAAGCATGACCGTTTCTCTCGTCCCTTGTCTTTACCACTCTAACAACTGCCATTCCCTTGTCAAACCAAAGACTTATCTGAAATTCCTTGAAGCAGAGACCCTTTTTCTGTGAAGGGTCGTAGGCCAGTCTTTCAGTCATTTCCGAGGAGTAATTCTCAAAGTGCTTTCTAGGTTCACGAACACGATCCGAAAATCGTAGACAGATTGACCAGTTGACTAGGTAAGGGATTACTTGCTTCTTTCTGATCCCCTCCTGTTCCGGTCATGGAATAGATGAAATAAATAAATAAATGGATTTTTGTTCAAGAATGAAATCTTATTGGAACTGTCCATTTCATCCTTCGGAACCATATCACATCCCGGATCTGATGAAATAGGATGAATGGAGACGGTATTTTGATAATACGTAATTATCTTGAATATATTAACTATTTCTTTATTTTCCGATCGCCTGGAAGGGACAAAAGAAACATCTTGTTCTTTCTTCAATCCAAGCTCGGTTTTGGCTGAATCTTCGTGGAAGAAGAAAAAGCGGTTCACCAGCCACTACATCTTTGGATCCCACCAAATCATTAAACCTGGCGGCAGCTCGCTCTTTGATCAGTGATTCATAAAGTGCATGATTTGACCTTCAATTTTATTACTTTTCTTAAGTAAAAGAGTCACTTACCTTAATGTTTTGACCCCATAATATCCAAAAACAAGTAAAATGAGCAAACACATGTCAATTGACAACTTTAAGTTAGCTTAGGATGATTTGGACCAATTTATGAGCTTTTACCATCTATTTTTTTGGTAATTTTGCAGGAAATATGTTTGATGCATTTGCATTGTTTGCACTTTGCACTTTGCATATCACCCTAGACCAATTCAACGAGCATTCTAATCGTTCAACCTTTGTTGGTTTCGCTGTCTTCAACCGTTTTTCAACTTCGAATTCGACTAGGGTTGTTGAAGGCATGAATGTCAGCCTCCATTCAACTATTTTGGCCTATAAATTGTGAGAAAATCCTCAAGAATCAACAAATTCAACCTCTTGGAAAGGAAATCCACGAAATAAATCTAGAAACTCTTCAAGAATGAAAGTTCCACTGACGAAAGTAGTTCTATAGGCCACACTTACCCATGAGGATGTGTGAAGGGTGATGATTCACCTTGAATAATGTTGAATCCACCCTAGGGAGCTCTTTAGTGTGTGATTTTTCCATTGAAGGAGTATATTGTACTGTTTTCCGTTTTCTTTATCTTCCGATCTAAGTTTTTTTAAATTATTTTTTATTAATTCTTACTATTATTTGAACTAACACTTTGTAATCAATGACATTTAAATTAATGAACTTTATTCGTTTTCATCTACTTATGGGCTAATTTTCTAATGGATTCGATCATGTGTGGATACCTTAAGATAATATGGCTTGAGCCACTACAACCACATCATATTGCATCTACCTTCTATTTCTTTTGTTGAATGAAAGTTATCTTGTTAAGTTGAACTGGTCGTTTGAGTTAACATGTTAGCAAAGTCTCAACGCTCTGAAGGTTAGGACATAAGTGATACTCACAAAAGAATATGGGACTAATAGCCTAGATATAGGTTGTCATGTAACCTTAGATATAAGATACAACATAGGACTTAGAGGTTGCATGAATTAACCTAAGATTCAGTTAACTATAAAACTATAGGACTAGCTACTAGTTGGGGTATCACACCCCCTCCTAGGTACCCTCTTAACCTAGGGGAAAGTGTGATGACAGCAGACATCGACTCTCTTACGGCATCCACTGCCAACCATAAAACTTGACCATCACCTAATAAGCAGTTAAACACGATAATTGAACAACATATTTAAACCAAGGTTAAGTTATCATACAAACATTGTTTTCCACTCGAAACATATAATTACATAAGTTCCTCAACATCGCCCTTAACCCTCTATATGTACAACACATGATTAAGTTCAAATATTTACAATTCTCAAAATACTAAACACTGATGATGAGCCTAGACGAGTTTCGGTGTAGGCTAAGCACCCTGGACTCGCTTGCTACCTAAAAAACAGAAAAACAAGGAAAGCATGAGCTATGTTGCCCAGTGAGTGACTTGTTTTGTAAAAACTTCCCTTTAGCTCAGAAACTAATCATAGTGTAAATATTATAATACAATGCGTGTAAAATATCGATTCAAAGTTATACCCAATGCAAAACATGCTCAAATAGCATTACCAAATCATATATGTTCATTTCATGAAAAGATACTCAGAAATTCAGTTTATTTCAAATCATTTCCCTTAGTTGAGGAGGAGTGGAACTCAACACTACTCAATTTCGAAAACATTCTTTGTTAGGGCAGAGTAATCTTAACACACCCAATGTCGTAAATCCTTAGCTGTGTGGAGTAATTTCAACACAACAGCATCTATCATTCCTCTATGTGCACATAAATATCATATCCTAAGTTACCCGAGTACCTTCTCCAAGTCCTTTAGTACTGGCCCCATATACGAAATTTCGGCCACCCACCTGCCTTCTCCAAGTCCTTTAGTATTGGGGGCTATCTCCATACTCAGGATACCCACATGCCTTCTCCGAGTCCTTCAGCATTGGGAACTATTTTCACAAACGTTTTTCAACAACAACATGCTTTGAAAATAGCTTAATATAAATTCACGAGTTTTTAACATTTCAAATCTTCACAATTTCATTCACAAGCTTCAATGCTTTCCATAAAATCATAAATTAACAAACAACATGCTTTTCATTAAACTCATTAAACAACCAGCATGCTTCAAATGATTTCCAATCTAAAACACATAATATGCACGTTAAAACCCGTGACATCACAAACATATAAACATGTTTACAAACATAATCTTTTTAGCACTAACACCTTGTTCAAAGTAAACACATTTTAAATAAAATTGTCAATCACTACTTGTTTTGGGCCTTTTGTGGGTTATACACCTTTCCTAGCTCTTCTCGGCCTGTAATAATACATTTTCCTTTATTAGATTTCCTTAAAAGTTCATTTTATATAACCAACAAGTTTTAAACATTTATACTTGTCCAATTGTTCACTACCGAGACCAAATTTCATAAGAACAATCATTAATGAGCGAGACTCAAATAATCAGTGAGACTAGACTAGCGAAACTGAGCTGCAAACAAAACTGTACCAGCGAGATTATGAACTAGCGAGACCAGCGATACCGAGTGAAAGTTGTGAAACGCAAGGTCTCCAGCGATAGCAATAACACTCGTCTCGCTGCTCACTCTTATACCTTCAGTGTCGTTGCTTTTCCAACGACACCCGTCTCCCACTGCTTCTGCCTTCACTTCTGTTTTTTCTTTTATTTGTTAAAAGTCGTATTTCTAGCCTGAATTAGAACTTCTTCCCTTCTACAAACTTGTAAAGAAATGTGTTTTCTAGCTGACCTCAAAATTTTAGACCTTATCTTCTCTTCGTTCGACAGATATTCCCAAACTACTTTGAGCTGCTCCAAATTACTCAGGAAATCTGTATCAGTCGCTTTCACCTAAAATTTAACATGTTTCTCTTCATATTCAGCTCAACCATTCTTCACAAAAGTTGTTAAGAATTAAGTCAACTTACTAACCTCAAATCTTCATTCCTAAGCTCAATCTCCACAGCTCGCTATCCTCCAAATACAAGACCTTGCTCAGATTGCGCGACAACAACCAAATCTCTGTTCTAACTTCAATTACACCACAAAACCGACTAGAATTCTACACGAACTTGCCCTAGACTTGTTCTTCTACCTCTCTTCGCTACTCAGCTGAAAGATGGAATCGGTTGAAGCTTTTGAAAATGCAGAAAATGATCGAAAACTCAGATTTACACACTTAAATGAGCTGCCAACTTACTTCCACTTTCTCTTTTATTTTATTTTATTTTATTTTCCAATAAACAAAGTAACTCCTTCACTATACACACGCAACCCTCCTTGCAAACTTGGACACTAGCTTGGACACATAGCATCATGCGTCTGTCCCATAGGCTCTCTTGAACGCATGCTTCTCCAACGCAACTCCTTACTAACATCAACCAACACATGACTACTTGCCCAACGGTCTCAACAAACACATAGCACCAACCATCACCCATGCTCACTCTCATGGACGCATACCTCAACCAAACCGACGCATAGCCACTTGCTTGCCATCTCCTAAAGATAAAAAGTAGGGCTTACAAGGGGTGCAAGGAAAAACCAAAAAAAAAAAATAGTCGCTTAAACCGATTGAAACCACTCGTTCATTCGGGTTAAGAACTTTAAAAACAAAAAATTGTAGGACAATTTGGAAATGAATAAACTGAAAAATTGAACTTATTGGTAAAATAGATATATTAAACATTAGGAATTATATCAAAACGTTCTTTGGTTAGATTGGTGATTGATAGCATTCAAAATGTGCTATCTCACTTTGCTTAATTCAGGATCGTTCTTACTTTTTTATCAGTTTATTTCTTGACTTAGACAGGTTATGAGCATTTGGGGCCCTGGGGATAGTTTACATGCACTTCAGGTTTAAAACGAGATAATTAGTAGGGAAATTAAGCGAAATGGAGGAAGGAGGCAACAAAGCAGCCTGGCGCCACGACTCTAGCACGATGCCAATGCTGGCGCCACGACACGACACTATGGACTGCGACGTTACGAATTTTGACGGACGAAACATCATGCAGCTCTGCGGCACTACGCTTTTTCCAGAGGCCTCTGAATTTTGTAGCGCCATGGGGCCAGTCTAATTTTAGGCATAAAATGCCCTAACCACTAGTCAAAAAAGGGAGATCAATCGGACGAATCCGAAGCGCGAATTGGGAGATCTTCTGTATTTTTTGTTCTTAGGAATTTTTGAACTAAATTCTTTGTACGTATGATTTAATTCTGAAATAAATATTATTTTGATCAAATTGTGATGCTGGTGTTCATTTGATTATTGCTTTAATTGTATTACAATTCGTGACATTTGGTTGTATGTCGATCATGGAAGTGATAGGTTAGGTTAACTTGCAAATCTAAATTGTGATGCACATTGTTCTAATCAACCTACGATTAAATCGATAGAACTTTTAACCTAAGCCTTTCCAGGTAAATGTTCCACCTAATTTTTTCTCGAACTTAATGCGATTCGACTTAATATAAATTTTGCATGTTTTTCATCGGTTTGCTTTAATTCCAATTAGTCGATTAGGATAATTTAATTTTGGCTATTCCAATTAAATTGATTAGGTGCAAGTATAACAAATTTAGTAATGACGAACTAATGAACAAGA
This sequence comes from Citrullus colocynthis, assembly GCA_031780015.1. Taxonomy (NCBI): domain Eukaryota; kingdom Viridiplantae; phylum Streptophyta; class Magnoliopsida; order Cucurbitales; family Cucurbitaceae; genus Citrullus; species Citrullus colocynthis. The sequence goes on from QLSR01000306.1 coordinate 21,984, forward strand.
ACATCAAATAAAGAAAATTTCATCCAACCCAAGCTAGAGCTTTCTCTAATTGAATTTTACTCCTTTTACCTCCGCATTTTATTATTATGAAATTTAATTTTTCTTGCAATCAACCGTTTCACAAAACCTCCTCTGGTTACTTAAATTGAAAACTGTCAAACCATGGGAATTCATAGTGCTCCCTGTGTTTGACCCAGCTTGCGACTACCACCGTGGGTGAGTTCGAAAAACTTATTTGGCACGGAATTGAGCGACAAATTCCGTCCGCCATTGATTGCACATGCCTAGATATAATAGGTACAAGATTGAAAGTATTATCTTAAAAAGAATTAAATTAATTATAATTTTACTCAAATCTAAAGAGTCAAATTATAATATTTTAAATTTAATGACTAAATTGAAATTAAATTCAAAACTTAAAAATTATGTGTGTAACATTTTTTAAGACATAAGAACCAAACAAAAACTAAACGTATTTTTTCAAAAAAAAAAAAAAAAAAAAAAAAAAAAAA
>QLSR01000306.1:22936-58919 GCA_031780015.1 Citrullus colocynthis
AAAAAAAAAAAAAAAAAAAAAAAAAAAACTACACTCATCAACAATATAAGGAAAGAAGAGAATTTTTATTTATTTTATTTTATTTTATTTTTCATTAGCTTTTTAATGATTTCAAAGGTTGTGACAAATCAACTTCATGAATTATATCGAACTATTTTCCACACATCTTTTCGATTAAAGTCCCATTTTATAGCGAATTTGAACATATTAAGCTTGCCTCTCTCATACATTTTTTTCCTTATAATATTTTACACCACCTTAAAAATGCATTTAATTTCTTGAAATTCTACAAAATATGATTTCTTTCTTAAAAAAGAAAAAGGTCAGGGCTTATGGGATATATTGTCACGTTAAATTTAATATTATATTATCTAATATTATAAAATTCAATGATCAAATACTTTAAATGTAATAAAATAAAAGTTAAAAAATATTTTTTTGTTTGTAAACTTCTCAAAATAACAATTTAGACCTTAAACTTTATATCTAACAATTTGGTCTAAGTATTTTTAATTTTATAATAACTCAAGTCCAATTTAGTCTCTATATAATTTGAAATAGTTTAATTCTTATGAAGAAAAATTCTATTAAAATTAAGTGGGAATGTTTATTATGGAACTATTAACCTTTGTAGGTCATAACTAATTTTGGTACCTGATTTGTTCAACAGTCTAGTATTGGAACTAAATTGATTTGTATTAAAGTTCCTATATTTAAATTGTTAAAAATTTGAAACTACATGAACTAAATTGTTACAAACGACAATACAAATATTATATTGTTATTTTTATAAAAGCTTAGGGATAAATAATTTTTAACCAAAATAAAACCCAAATCTTCATCTCACAAAATTTTATACCATGGTTTTCATATTTTCTAGCTGCACTTGAATTTTTAATCAAATTAAAAAATATATATTTTTTTAACTTACTTTTTTTTTCTTTTATTTCAAAACTTGGCTTGAATTTTAAAAAATACTCTTAAAAAATAGATAATAAAACAAAGAAATCATTGCTTGAAAATAGCGGTGGTAAGATTTATTTTCAAAACTCAAAAATAAAAAAATTTAATGATTTATCAAAGAAACTTTAAATTTTTGATCCAGCCTCATTCAAAGACGTGTAAAATGGTAATCTAGGGTTTTTTAATACTTATCTATATCCCCAAATGGCAAATATACACGTGTGTTTATTAATATATTCTTCAGCATGTAAAACATTTTATTATTTAATATTCAACTTCATTATATAATTACTCTTCTATATTCAAACAAAAAAATCTTTTTCAAATTTAATTTCTTTATTGATCTATCAAATAAATAAATAAACCTCGATCTATTAGTTTACATATATGAATGGAATCGGTGAAATCACGTGTCCATACATTATTGATGCAAAAACCTTTTATCACAATAATGGTCGCCTAATAATTTTATGTGACAAAAAACATATTTAATTAAAAAGTCAAAATAAACCCATTTCAATTTTCATTTTCTAACTTACAAAGTGACAAATATATTATCATCCACATACTAACATAAATATGGACCGATTTTTCATTTTCTTGAAAAAGAAAAACAAAGAAAAAAAAAATGAAGTCACACATATGTATGTGTATATATATGTGGAAGGGATCAAAATGATTACTAACATAAAATAAAGTATTAGCACAATGTTTGGTTGTATTAAAAATTATATCAAAATAAAACCAAATCCAACTTTACAGCATTTGTTTTAAATATATCACCAAACAAATATAATTACATCTTATTTTTAATCTTCACATTCTGACGATATTAGACCACTTCGTATTTATACACGTATTAAGTATCTAACTTTTTACATTAAAAATATTGGAAATAATGCATGCATATACAAATTAGACTAAACAAATTTAAAGTTTAGCCACCCACTCCTGTATAAATTGAACAATAAGATTCTTACCGACCGATATTAATTCTTGTCCATAAAAGCTCACCAAACATGACATGTGTTAATATCAAGATCCGCCACTTGTTTAAAGGATGTTTGATATGTAATAATGAAAACAAAAAGTTGGAGAAATACGTCTAAAAATATAGAGAAATGAAGATGAGAATCAATACTGTGTAAAGTATATTATTAGTAGTTACTCCTACGCTTCAAATTCTTAAAGAACAGGGTAGAAAAGAAAAGTGCAATATTTATTTTAATTTATGCATAGAATTCGGAATATTGTAATGATAATGACAAATATGTATTCTTATAAAGAACCAAAATGATTTCGTGAGAGTTCTTAAAAGAAATTGACAAATGTGAGAGAGCAATTAGAACTTTGATACCTTGCAAGATAAAATTTAAACTTGTCAAAAAAGAGAAAAGAAATTATAAAATAACCTTTGAACTTGATGCTTGTATTTTATTTACTTTCTCAAACTTTAAATCTTTTTATTGTTTCACTAAGCTTTTAATTTTAATCAAAATAGTTCTTGTCATTAACACTGCATGTTAATTAGATTAATAAATAATTTGGCATCACATCATAATGAATGACATAGAAAACACCTGTTAGTTAAATAACATAAGGGTAAACATACTAGAAAATTCCCATTTAAAATGTACTTAATATTAATTGCCCGTCCTTAAAAAAAATCAGCTTAGTCTATTGATCCATTGTGTCATGTTATATCAAATAATTATTAATTGATTGGTTTGTTGATGGTAAAATTTAGATGCGAAAATTCATCTGACCTTATGCTATTGACGATAGATTTGTAATTTGGAGGAGAAGAGATTACCTGCAAAATAATAAAAGTAGAACACTAATGTGGCGTTTGCCACAAAAAAATTTGATGCCAAAATTAAGCACTAGTAAAGGGTCAAAGCAAACTTTTTTAGGAAGAAAAATTAACTTACTTTTTGTGGTGTCATGGTTTTCAATTTATAAGGGAATGAACCCTAGATTTCCTCTAAACATGTTCCCAATAGGACTCAGGAAGACTGGTTTAGGCTCAGTCATGTAAATCAAGGGTTGTGACTTGTGGGAAGTGGGTCTCTCCAAAGGGTAGGAATTTGTCTTGGCCTCAGCCTTCGTGGTGGGCTTATTATTGGGCCTCTCGGCTCAATTTCTTCTCTTTCACTTGTTCGCTCTTCTCTTGGCCCGTTTCATGCATTCTTTAGGATCTTCACGTAGACGTTGTTATATTATGAGTTTACCCCTTGCATTGTTTTTCTTTTGGATTTGTAGCTCTGAGTCAAAAACAATCTAGAATATTAGTTTTTAAAGATTAATATATAATTGTAGAGTAAGAGATCAAATCATCGACCTTTTAAGATGGTAATTAGTATCTTTAACCACTTAACCATGCTTTGGTTGACATTAGTCCAATCTCAATTGATCATGGTAAATTAAGTGGTGATTTTTAATTAAAATCATAATGAAATTTTCAATGACATATTTGAAAAGTTAAATAGTATGTTTGAACTTTGAGTTAGAGGTTTTAATTATGTATTTTCAACCTTGAAAAAGTTTCATTTTAACTCTTAGACTTTGAAATTGTTTTAAAATTAAATACATTTTTTAAGATCTCCAAATTGGAAGACGTATATATCACCTCTTAAACTTGAGGTTTGGTTTTTAGATTTTTTTTTTTTAATAGCAAAATGATAGGATGATTGTTGAGGCAATTAATGTATAAAAATTAAAAGATACATATGATATGATTTACAACACTTGTTCACACAAACTGACTAAATTTGATTATGTAAAAGATGTCGCAATAGATGTTAAAAAGATATACTTTAAGTTGAAAAGTACGGTAACCTTACAAGAATCTTCTACATCGTTGAAGTTTAATTGATATAAATGTTTGCCTTCCAATTTTTTTACAGGTTGGTTATCACACTAATTTTCGTCCTTTTTTACAAATAATAAAGAGTTTAAAAATATTTTGTATAATTCAACTTATTTAGAATCGAATGAATTAAACAAACAAAAACATTAAAAGTTTATATAGATAATTTTTTATATCTGAAAATTTTAATATTCACATATATAGAGACATAATTGTATATGTTGAATAGAATCATTATTTTTAACGAATATCAAATACGATGAGAATTTAACACAAAAGTTAAAATTCAAAGACTTATTAGACGCAAAACTAAAAGTTAAAAATGATCTATTAGACATGTTTGAAGTTATAAAATCGTGTTCGTTTTTGCTTAAAATGAAAACAAATAAGTTAACCATGATTATCGATTCATACATATTTTAAGTATAATCAAATTACTCGACAAAGCATAATAATAAAAGAAATAATATGACCCACATTTTATTTTCATTGCAAGAGTTTAGTAAACAGCCTCAATTCTAATGGGGTGTGACTTACAATAATATATTTCTCATACTTGGGATACCATCGCGGACAAGTAAAACAAAGATCTTATTTATAATAAGGGGTTTTTTTTTTTTTTTTCCTTAAATATAAGAATGAACAAAAATATTTACAAATATAGCAAAGTATCAACAGTTGTCTATCGCGATCTATCACGGTCTGTTACAGATAGTGATATTTTGCTACTACTTGTAAATACTTTCATAAATTTTGTGATTTAAAATAATTTTCTTTATAATAATGATATTAATTTTTTATTATCTTGCTTATAATTCAATCGACATTTTCACATTTCCGTAAATTCAACATCGACACAAGGAGTGAATCAACAATTCTATTATATCAATTAAAAAATCTATAAAACACGAAAACATAATTCCAGTTATTTTAAAAAGTAGAGAATGTGTATTCACTAATTTTAAATATATAGTCTTTTATATATATATTTTTCCCAAAAAATATATAAATAAATAAATAATCTGGAAGTTATGGTTCATAGTTGAGGTATTGGTGATTTAGAATGTGGAATGTCGTTAATGAAGAAGTCCCAAGCTCCTAAAAAGCGCGTGGTTCCACTCTCCAAAACTCCATGAAATCCCCCTCCACTCCACACAACACTTCTTCTCTCCCACTATTATTTGTATTTTGTGCAACCAAATCACACACACACTCTCTCTCTCTCTCTCTCCAAATCTTCATATTATTCCATCAAAATCCCAATTTTGATTTCAGTTTTATTAATTTCGTCTGTGTCTTCCCATCTCCGCCATGGAACCCTCTTCTTCTCCCACTTTCCTCTCTAATTCCAACCCTCCTCTTAGCTCCTCCGAATCAGAATTCTCCGACATCGAAATGACCCCTCTTCAATCCTACACCAGCCTCAAAGACCTCCTCCCGGACTCCCCCTCGCCGCCACCCTCCGCCGTCGCCGCCCCCCTCCACTGCCCCGCCTGGGACGAACTCCCCATCAAAAACCCACTTGTCAAACACGCCGCCTTGGCCTACCTTCAGCCCATGCTCAGGCCGCCCGTCGCCGGCGACCGTACCTTCATGCGCAGGCTCAAGAAGCACGGTTTCGGATGCATCGAGTGGCTCGCCGCTGTTGTCGCTGGAGTCCGCCGGTGGTAGTCGTCCACGATGAATATAAAATTCCGATCAAGCTTCCAGTTGACTGGCGGATAGAAACAGAAACTTTGATTTTAAAAAAAAAATATATATATATATATATATATATATTTTTTTTTTTTTTTTTTTTAAAAATATTTATGTAATTTTCCCAGTATTTTCCTTGGGGGTGATCAGTGTAGTGATGTGTAATTAAAACTGAGATTTACTTGTAATGTTATATAATATTATGATTTGTGGATGCATATGATTGGTTGGAAATTTATTCCACTCAAAATTTATAATGTTTTTGCTTACTGACACGTCAACATTTGCGAATGGTCCAACCTAGACTTTGTGACAATTTTAAAAAATTAAAAGAAAAAAAATGTAAAGCAAAGAAATGGTCGAGTAGGGGATTTAACTTTATGCTGCCATTTTCATTTTTGTTGTTTAATTCAACAGGTAAATATCTTTTTTTTTTTAATAAAAAGAAAAAAGTGATGTGATTTTTGGCATTAAGATGAAATTCTCAAAAAATATTTGTACTTTATTAAGAGATTACGTTGCTACATAAATTGTGCTTGTTAAAAAATTATTATTATTATTATTATTATTATTATTATTATTTGTCTTTTGTCTTTTGTCTTTTTAACCAGAAAAAGACTTCCAATCAAATGAAAGAATTCAACTAAAGATAATACCAAAAGCCTTTTAAATCTTAACTGAACAAACTCGAATAGCAACCTAAATTTGACCTTCCTTATCTCTTAAAGCAACAAGAAGGGAGGTCAAAAAAAAAAAAAGTTATGTAAAATTGATGAATAATAAAGGAGCAATACCCATCCTCTTGAGAAAACAAGAAATTGGTTATTGCTCCTTTACTTTCAAGAACTCGTATACACTAAGAAAGAAGTATTATCCCTATTTAAGTGACGGTGGAATGGTTGGCTCTGGTTCAGTACATAGACGACTCTTAAAAAAATGTATTGAGTCGGGGTATGATCATTCTTTGAAAGAGGCTATGCTCCTCTCCCTCGTAAACTCAGTCAAGCTGCGAAGCTCCTCTCCCTATCGGTCGAGCTACTTTGCTCCTTCTTCTCCTTCATCGTCATTACTACTTTGGCGAGACTAAGCTCTATTTCAGAGATTGGACTCTCTTCCCCTACTATTAAGTAAGGATTAGCCCCTACTATTAAGAAACTGTTCCCCAGCCAGGTTCCCTGGATCCATGTGTTCCTAGTCGGGCCTAAATGGATGAATGAAGAAGGGGGCAGCAGCACTATAAAGAAAGAAGCCGGCCATATACACCTCTTTTTAACCGACTAAAGCTGGATCCACTACACAGCTATAATTAGAGAAAGATTGCAGAAAGAAAACCACTCAATGCGACCGTCAAGTTCGAACTGACATAGGTGAATCAGATCAACACTGAGACTTTCTTCCATCAAGAGGAGTCGCTTTGGTAACGAAGTTCGGGTCATGCCTTTTCTTCTTTACTTTCTATATTCCCATATGCAATGATGGAGATGGAGTACTTGGGATCAGTAGAATTCTAAAACTACGGAACCAACTGGTTTCACACTGGGGGAACAACATATGGAGCAACGACCCCAACAGTTTGGAAGATATCTTGAGAAAAGGTTTTAGCTCCGGTGTATCTTATATGTACTCTAGTTTATTTGAATTATCATAATGGTGTAATGCTGTCGACTTATTGGGAAAAAGGAGGATAATCACTTTGATGAAGCCTCTACTACTGACTTTTGACTTTGTTGTTTGATTCAAAAGGCGAACAGCCTCCCCCCCCCCCCCCCCCCCCACCCNAACTAGTCGTATGAGGCGGGGTGCTTTGTGGTAAGCTGCTTTGGATATGAGAAATTCCTAAAAAAAGGCTCTGGTATTTAACGAAGATCTTTCATTCAATAGATAGAATTTAGTGTCCGATATAGGGGATAGGATCCATCTGCTCTTTCTTTCTCAATTTTTTTGAGAGAGATATAACAATATAAAAATCAATCGGGAGATGATAAAGAATACATAGACATCTAAAGGAATGTCTATTTTATTCCTTTTTTTTTTTTTTAAGTGCAAGATAGGAAAGCGCCCTCTTTTTGCCATCCCTGCAGCTTTCCAAATTTTGTATTGAACACATGGCGTAGCTATGATCATATATAATACAAGAACCCTCACTAGTCAAATTCAAATTTTAGAGCATTATTCAAGAGACTTTTCTAAGAAATGAAAATGGTTTATTTTTCCTATTTTCTTAAAATAATCGCAAAAAATATATTTTTACAGCTTTATTAAAAAAATATTAAAAAATATATTTTTAGTCCCTAAATTTTTTTTGAAAATAACAATTTAATCCCTGAATCTTATTTTGTAACAATTTAGTTTTTGTACTTTCAAATTTGTGACATTGTAGTCCCTAATGTAAAAATAAAAAAAATAAAAAAAAATAAAAAAACATCAAAATTAGATGTCAATTTTTATTATTTTATGCTATAAAATTTGTATTTTATAAAAAATATTGAGTATCTAATTTGTTTATTGGTTTATTTATACAAGAAATCTCATTAAATCTTAACCCTAATTTCTACAATAAGGACTAAAGTGTCAAAAATTTAGAAGTACAAGTACTAAATTGTTAAATAGAAAAGTTTAGGGACAAAATTGTTGCAAAAACGAAAGTACAAGAATTATATCATTACCCACCAAAATTTAGAAACTAAATTATTACTTTAAAAAAAAAACCTTAAAAAAATGAATTTTTAATCCAAAACCACACAATGTACAAGTACCATAAACAAAGAAATATGTAGTCTACAATATAAAACCCTTTCTATAGACTTTTTAAGCATTATCGAGCATATCCATAACATTTAATAATACCGTAAAGTTGCTAACTCCATCTATTGTAAGTTTAGTAGTTAATACAATAATTACGAGAATAAGGAATAGACCTGTAGAGAGAAAAGTCATGTCAATTACCACTTAGCTAAATTCACTTTGATGAGTATTTTTTTCTTAGATAATATAATATATGAATGAATAATGTATATAAAACTATTGGAATAGATTTGGTAAAAGTGTGAAAGTGTGTTTATGGCGAAAAAAATAGAAAATCGGCAAAGCGGGACCCATACGAAATGCCAGGTGGACGGTGAACAGTGGTGGCAAATTCATGGTCATGGGAGGCGCGTGAGGCGTGGACCCCAATATTTCATGTTCGCAAAAACGGCAATTTGTTTCGTGTTTTGAAGATAAACGGCAGGTTAGATTGTTATATGGTTAAAAATAATGATTATAAATAAATAAACGGCAGTTAGTTTGGTTGAAAGTTTTCACGATCGTTTGCATCCGTGCGCCACGTGTGCACGTATAATCCTTGGATTCCTTGTCAGAGTGAGGCAAAGTTTGCCACGTGCGGCTGATTCTTGACATTACAGAATTAAAAGTTATACTTTCTTTAATGGAGCTTTATTTTTTTTTTTTATGGAATTATTATTATTATTATTATTATTATTATTATTATTTTAAGTTATGTATGAAGTTAGTATATTCTAAATATCACAATTATTTACTAGCATCTATCACCATTTCTTTTTATGTGTATAAATCGATTTTTTTTTAAAATAATGTTTTTCTAAAAAAGAATTCCAAAAATAGGGTGGGGGAGAAAGAAATTTGAAAAATGGGGTTATGAAATCGTGGACCCGGTCCACGATTTCCAGTGAATCATGTACGTGTGTCAGCGGGGCAGTCTGCATGCAGAGCATGCATTGACCGAACTCGTGGACCGGGTCCACGAGTTCCCTTCTATAAATCCCTGCTGGCCAATCACCATCCTTACTTCTCTCATTTCCACCATCTTCATTTCTCTCTTTTCACTCTTCATTTCTCTCCTCATATCTCTCCTTTCACTCTTCATTTCTTTCCTCATTTCTCTCATTTCTCTTATTTGAGTTCTTGTTTGTCATTGTCGCTGTCATTTCTCTTCTTTTTTTCGTTCCGCCGCCGCCTCTGCCACTGCCACTGCCGCTGCCGCCATATACGTATGCATATACATTTTCCTTTCTAATTATCTTATAAATATGCAATAGTTATATACGTTTTGTTTTGCATGAATGAATAAATTTGTACATGTATACCCTATTTTTCGAATTTTTTTTTAAAATAACATTATTCTTTAAAATACCCCTTTTGCATGCATGAATAAATTTTAAAAATTTAGGTTTTAGTATTGATTATTATTCGGTGTTTATTGTTATAGGAATAATTATTGGTAAATAATGTGATGGGAAATTAGTTATATTGGGTAGTAAACTCGTGGACCGGGTCCACGAGTTTATAATTTTGGGTAGATTTGGACTAATTTTTCTTTTTAACCTTTACAGTTGTAAACAAATTTAAATATGTCATTTTGTTCAGAAGATTTAGTTATTATTGAAGTTGGAAATTGTGCGGATAGTGACATTGATGTAGAAATTGATGAATTGTTGGGAGAAGAAGGAAATATAGAAAATGAAAATGAGTTGGTTCAGTCGGAGATATTTACACAGATAGAATGGGAAATTACTGATTCAGTTTGTGAACAAGGATCAACCTTGGAGGAAAGGGGAAAATGTACAGATAACTCTAGTATAATACAAAAAGAAATGTTATTTGATACGAAAGAAGACCTATAAATGGCAGTAAAAAAATATTGTGTGACTGAACACTACCAAGTATCTGTGGTGGAATCGAACCAAGATATTTGGTATGTGCGATGCAAGCAATGGGATGAAGGTTGTAGGTGGAGGTTGCGTGCATGTCGGCGCAAAATCCATAGGATGTTTGAAATTACTGAACTTGGAGAGAACCATACTTGTTTATACACAGAATTGGCACAAGATAATGCACAACTTGATTCTAATTTCATGAGCATTGAAATTCAAAATTTAGTTAGAGCTGATCCTAGTGTGCTTATGGCGGTACTACAAGAAGCACTTAAAAAACAGTACGGATATGACGTCAAATACAGACGTGTATGGGAAGCTAAGAAAAAAGCTTTGATTGCAGTCTTCGGCGATTGGCAAAAATCGTATTCAGAACTTCCGTACTGGTTGAGTGCTGCTGTGCACTACAATCCTGGTACACGAGTAGATTGGCATTTTCTCCCTTCTGATGTGCCTGGTAAAACTATATTTGGTCGTGTTTTTTGGGCATTCGGTCCTGCAATTGAAGGGTTTAAGTACTGTAGGCCTTTAATTCAAATAGATGGAACCCATCTTTATGGCAAGTATAAAGGGAAATTGCTCACTGCTTTGTCTATTGACTCGAATGAGCATATATTTCCTCTTGCATTTGCTATTGTTGAAGGGGAAAATACATCTAGTTGGTCATGGTTTTTGTGGGCATTGCGCGAGTATGTTACTGACCGAGAAGAGATTTGCTTAATTTCGGATAGACACAGAGGGATCATTGCAGCAATTAACAACGAGGAAATTGGTTGGGCTGAACCTAAAGCATGTCATCGTTATTGTTTACGTCATGTTGCGAGTAATTTCAATTCCAAATACAAATCAAAGCAACTTAAAGATTTGGTGTTTAGGGCTGGAAATCAACACCAAAGACGTAAGTTCATTCGAAACATGAAAGAGTTAAAGAAATTGAACCCTGAGTGTCTTGAATATTTTTCTGATATAGATTTGAATAAATGGACGCAATCACACGATAATGGGTATCGCTTTGGGTGGATGACAACCAATGCAGCTGAATGTTTGAATAGGGTATTTAAAGGAGCTAGAATGTTACTGATCACATCGATTGTTAGGTTAACATTTTATCGGACAATCTTATACTTTGAACGCCGTAGACAAGAAATAAGTGAAGCACTCGATCATGGGGACATGTACACAGAATATGCCATGAGAAAGCTTAAAAGGTGGGAGAAACGAGCAACTGCACATACAGTGACGTCAGTTGAGAGGGAAACACAAAGTTTTGAAGTTCGAACTGGCATCAATATGGTTTCTCCCTACAAAGGCCAAAACATACAAGTAGTGTGCCTGAAAGAGGGGACTTGTTCTTGTAACAAGTGGCAGTCGTTCAAGATTCCATGCTCTCATGTAATTGCAATTTGTAATTACATGCGTTTGTCATATGTGCATCTGATTGATGAATACTATAAATTGTCTCATTTAAAGTTATGCTATGAATGTCGCTTCCATCCAATACAGCACCCTGACTATTGGCCAGAGTTATCATTTACAGAAGTGCATCCTAATGCAAACTTATTAAGGGAGCATGGTAGACCCAAAACTTCGCGAATTCATAATGAGATGGATTGGCACGAGGCAGGCACGAAAGTTCGATGTGGGATATGCAAAGGATCAGGGCATAACAAGCGTACCTGTCCACTCCGTAATTTAGGAGTTTCATCTTCGAGTCATTCATAGTTTAGCAAGCAATGTATTTCGTTTATTTAACATTGTAATGAATTTTGTTTATTAAACATTGTAATGTATTACGTTTATTTAACATTGTAATGTATTTCATTTATTAAACATTGTAATATATTTCGTTTATTTAATATTGCAATGAATTTGGTTTATTTAATATTGTAATGTATTTCGTTTATTTAACATTGTAATGAATTTTGTTTATTTTAACAGTGTTGAATATGGATCCTGGTCCATCTAACCCTGTTCAGCTATATCTTCAAAACACTCACCGATCACAGACAGTATGCGATAATGCATCCACCGTGGTACTATGTTGTCGGAGAAGAGAGGCAGTTTCCCAGCATACTATACCGTTCGATGAACGTATAGTGCCTTATCTACAACAGGCCGGTTTTATGGGGTTGCACAAATTGGATTCATACAGTTGGACTGGCACCTCATTACTGCTTTATTAGAGCGCTGGAGACCGGAGACCCACACATTTCATATGCCTGGTGGGGAATGCACCATCACGCTGCAGGACATTGCAGTACAATTTGGACTACCAATGGACGGAGAACCTGTTACTGGTTCGTTGCAGCATGATTGGAAATAGATCTGTGAAGATTTCTTAGGCGTTCGACCACTTGACTTAAAAGGCTCAAGGTTGAGTCTCCCGTGGTTAGCCTCTCAGTTTACAGAATTGTCTCCTGATGTCGATGGCATCAGTATACAGAGGTATGCACGAGCATATATTATGCAGCTTATCAGAGGTTTTCTGTTTGCTGACAAATCCAACACGTTGGTGCACTTGATGTTCCTCCCACTACTGGCAAGTTTTGAGCAAGCTGGTAATTATTCGTGGGGTGGTGCTTGTCTTGCATGGCTGTACAGAGAATTATGTCGAGCCAGTCATGCACAAGCTTTGGATATAGCAGGCCCACTGATACTACTTCAAGTATGGGCCTATGATCGATTTAGCATTGTTGCACCACAAATCCAATTACAACCTCCCGAACATTTCATAGGACGTCCACTCAGTGCCAGGTATTACTTTCTGTATATATAAATTTCTTTGTCAATACAATTAGCAAAGTATTTAATTGTTTTATATCCATGTGATAGATGGAGCGGTGTATTAGCTACATCTGAACAATCAGCAAACATGTTACTGGTATATCGCTCAATTTTTGACCGTTTGATGAAAAATCAGGTAATAATAAATATGTTGCATATAACTGAATATTACATATGTTTTTAGGTTCTAATTATTCTTGTACATGGTTTCAAATTAATTGGACGCCATATACACCACATGTTATGTCGTTGTTGCCTGATTACTGTCATAATGGACAAGACATTTGGTTGACGGTCAGCCCACTTATATGCTTTCACATCGTAGAGTGGCATCAACCAGATCGAGTGTTGAGACAATTCGGTATGCGGCAAACAGTACCAACGTTGTGCAATACACTCCCTCAACTACACCAAATCGATTTAAGAGGTAAACACGACCAAAATTGGCGTCAAATTCATGCAGAATATATATCATTTTGGCATGCACGTCATGGCCGCTGTGCACAATGAGAAATAATAAACGAGTCGGATGTGTCTAATGACTATTTTCCTGGTACGACTCTATCACAAGAAGATTTATTACACCTGACGGTGCCTAGTATTACTGCATGGTAAGCATCTTATTATGTAGTGTTTTTCAATTACATGCTAAGAATATTCTTTTATACTTATATATATATATATTTTTTTTTTATCGTGCAGAATAATTTTGTCCACGATGTGCACAGTTACTCCTTAGAACACAATTTACCAGAGTTAAGTTCAATGTGTGAGCAAAACATAGTAAATGTTGAAGAAATCATTCAACATACAAGGAGGCTCAATGTTGCTGATACTGATCGAAAACGTATTCGTCGTAGACGATAGAGACAACGTGACGAAGGTGTTCCAGAGCAACCCGATGACCAAGAACCTCCCATATTACAACCAGACATTGCAAAATATGGCCTAAGGGAGATGCTCGACCTCGGCCAACCCTTGCCAAACATCTAACGAGGCATCTTTTATGCATGCCCCAACCCAAAGTAGTATTTCAGCCCAAGATATGGCGCAACGGAGATGCTTGCCGAGGCCAACTCTAGCCAAACACAAAACCGGGCACGCCCCTTGGCTCGATAAGTTATATACTTATCCTAAGCAACTCAAAAACATCCTAAGTCAACTTTCTCTATAAATACTAGAGGGATTGAATCCCGACGGAAGCATGCGATCGTGTTCTTTGATTTCTTAAAGGAATTAAAAATACAAACACTAGAATAAAAGATCAAGCAACATATACCTTTATTGATTTTGCAACAAAATTTTCTCCTCGAACTGGTAGTTTTCTTTTTAAGTCTTCGTTTCCACGAGATCTTCCTTGCTATGACTCTGCAAGGATTCGGCTTGTGTGAACCGTTCTTGAAAGAATAGAGGGAACTTGTGGAATGATTTTCCTAGAATTTTTCTTGGGAGAATTGGGAGAATTTCTAGAGGAAGAGAAATTTTGTAGAATTATTGTAAATATTATGTTGTAGAATGTGTCTTGTATGGGGAC
The DNA here is from genome assembly GCA_031780015.1 of Citrullus colocynthis. NCBI lineage: Eukaryota > Viridiplantae > Streptophyta > Magnoliopsida > Cucurbitales > Cucurbitaceae > Citrullus > Citrullus colocynthis. The sequence continues at coordinate 37,455 of QLSR01000306.1, forward strand.
TCTCAAGGGTCCTATTTATAGAATTGGGTTGCTCCTAATCCTATTGGGATATCTCCTAGGAAGAGATTTTAAATTAAATATTTAATAGTATCCAATATTAATAAATATCTACCCAAATAATATCTCATATTAAATGGTTTAAAATATTGAAATCATATTTAAATATTTATCTTATGTAGAAGCTTTAATTTGAATCGCATCCAAATTAAATAATTAATTATTTAAATTCAATTCAAATTAATTAATTAATTCTCTTTCTATTTATTTATATGGATTTCATCCAAATAAATAACTAATTATTCGAATCATATTCAAATAAATATGTAATTAATTGTATCCAATACAACTAATATTTTTCCTCATAAATTTGAAAATTTGAAAATTTTCTTTTCAACATAGTTGATCCTCGTTGGTCCGTGGTGAGCTAACAAGGGACTTTATGGACCTATAGATTAGAAGCTCCAATGATTCAAAATTAAATTAATTACACCCTTGTTCAAGACCTAGATTCAGCACTTAAGAGAATAATTTATCTACTTTTCTCGAGAATGGGAAGGAGTGAACTTCATCTTGTGTAGTTATGTTCCCAACTCCCTACTCGGACAAATTCCCAAAATGGTAGACTTATTAAGTAGGCAACACATGTCACTCTCACCCATACAAATCAAAGGATTGTCCTCACAGACAGGAGTCCATAACTCACTCCAGAATGAGATCAAGTTACTTTGGTCATCCTTAATGAAAAGTTAATCTCTTTAATCAATGGTGTTATAAAGAGAGATTAATCATTTCGTAGTTCGATCTTATATAAACCCTTTATACAGGATACCCCACTCACATGTCTCCACATGAACGATTTGGATCAAATCGTTTGTAATACTTACAACTCTTGTAACAATTACAAAGTGTGTCTTATCCACATTGTCACCAAGATAAGACACCCAATCTTATCCATATACTATAGACTTTTAGGTTATTTATTGAACATGATCCATTTGTATGTCAACTACATATATGTTCAAGACTTCATGCAATAACCTATGATTTTTCCAATTAATAGATAAATTTATATTACATAATTAATAATTAAATTAATCAACTAATAAATTACAAGGTTTTAGGGCATAAATCCCAACAAATACTTCATAATAACTTCATACGATATAACTTGAGTCTTACTCTAAAACTCTCTAGCTTCCACACTCTTCCACTCTCTAACTTAAGCATTGGAGTGTGCATGGCAAGCACCACACCTGTGTGTAGGTTTTCTCTTTTGCAAGCCACGTTATTCTCCCCTTCAAAGAAACTCACGAATGGTGTCACGTGGAGGCTAGGTTCATTTTTCCTTGGCAAAAAATAATTGAGTTATGCTTTATGTCTCTGATTCATGGAGTTTAGCGATTATGTATTTTGTTGATGTTAAAATTCAGACAGAAAAGAAAGGAAAACCTACACACCGATGTGGTGCTTACCACACATTCTGATACTTAAGTCATAGAGTCAAATAGTGTGGAAAATTTAAGATCTGAGGATGAGAATTGACTTACTTCTCTTGGACTCATAATGATGTATTTGTAGGACAAATTTGGCCAAAGACAATCAAATTAAAGTTTTCGTAATAGGATTAGATTGAATGTCGAGTCTCGTGTGTTAGGGTATGCATTGGGCATGTCCCATTTACCAAAATGGGAGCCTCAACCTCGAGTCCACGAATTTTGGTTATTTGTCCCAAATTCTCTTCTCCTACGAGGTTGAGGCAGGTATTATTAGGTATGCCCCACTAACCAAAATGGGAGCCTCAATATTGACATGTGGTTTTAACTTGTGTCTCACCCTTTTCTTAATTCAATTACATTTGAACTTCGTCAAACATCGACCATGTCTTTTGGTCTAAAATCACCCATAATACGTTCGGTAGATATATATTTTCACATTGTTTTCAAATTCTGTGATTCAAATAGTGCAAATTTTAATATTGTATTTCATGATATTGAATTAAAAATTTAAAATGAAGAACCATATTAAAAAAAGATAAAAACTATAATAAATATAATATAAAATGTTATAAACTCAATTCATTTTTGTTAAACTAAACTATGCATTATAAATTATATGATAATGTATAACAATAGTTATACAAATTAACGCAAACCATGTTCCCAAGTACATTCATAGTACTTTATATTCAACCTTATATTTAGTGGGTACAACTAGTTTTATGGTTTATGAATATTTATCACACATTTTAAACAATTTTTTAATCTACAAAAAAACACTCTTGAAAACACCATATTGGTTAGGGAAGGGAATGATCGTAGGAATATAAGTAAAAAAATTTATCTCCATGATATGATGCCTTTTAGGCAATTCCAAAATCACAATCATGAAGATTTATGCCCAAAATGAACAATATCAATTTAAAAAATAGGTGAAAGTTTCTCTTTCTTATCAATTGGTATCATAGTCATACTCTAAACTTAAATGTTATAACAACACTATCAAGTACGCTCATAGAGGAGTGAATTTTTACTCGAGAAGAGAAAATTAAGGATGTGATAGGTAGGTGGTTGACACTAAGTGTTCTTTTATGAAAAACATTGATTAGAGAAAAAGAAGGATGAATTGGTATAAATTCATGTAATACTATAAAAATTTTCCTTCAAACAAGTTCTTAATAAGCTCATTTTAGTCTCGATTTTAAATTTCTCTTTTGCCATTTTTGTTGTGACCATCTTTCAACCTTGACTAAATTTTTATTCGAAAATAATAATGCTATATTTTATTTATTTATTAAAACAAAAAATTTCTCCAAATAGTTGTTTTATTTAATAAACTATTATATCCTCTAATAGCAAAACGAACGCGGAAATGACGTACTTAGATATGGAAATCGGACTGGGCCCACTTTAATTGAAAGTCCCATTGGGTCCAAAGTTTGAGGCTCCGCCGACAATGGGTCCCATAATCTTTGATTGCAACACCACAAATTACAATTAGACTGCTAAACTTCGGAGTTATGTCCTTCTAAAATCTCAAATTTTATAAATAATATTTCTTTTGTCCTTAAATTTTTTGTTTAGTTTTCGGTTGAAATATAAGAAGGATTTGTTTTCAAATATAAAAAAATGAACCAAAATATTTATAAATAAAGCAAAATAAAATTTTATTATCTATTGCAGATAAACTGTGATATGTTGCTATTATTTGTAAATATTTTCAACAATTTTGTCATTTAAAATAATTTTTCTGTTAAAATCTCAAATTAGTTTTTAAAATGAATGACTATACATCAACACTAAAAATGAAAATTGAGTATTTAATGAAAATTGAAGGTTAAAATAATAAATCTTGAAATTTATGAACTAAATTTGAAATAAAACTCAAATTTTAAAAATAAAATTGTAACATGTTGAAACTTGGTGACTAAATTGAAACCAATTCAAAACTTTAGAATTAAATGTGTAACATATAGAAACCTAGGGACCAATAAAGTATTTTTCCCTTATATCAAATAAAGTCCTCAATTTTTGTAGGTGTCTAGCTCATTTTGTTGTGATTTTGTTGTAAAACCACACTTTTATGAGATTGCTTTAAAAGAAATTTGTTTTAAGCAATTTTTTTTATGTAAATGAAATGATTTTTCTTCGCTCTAAAATATCCGGTTAGTTTTAATAGAAATGACATGTATAGCTTATGTTATTCCAACGGATACAATTTGTTTTTTTACAAGTTTAATAACTTATGAGATGGAAAACTTTGAGCAGATTGAGGATGTATGTCTTAAATAGTTGAACTATGTTTAGATTGACATTTGAAAATTTCCTTAATCATATATACAAAATTCCCTCACAGCTACTATTTATAGTCAAAGTCAGAGCCCTCTAAAGAAAGTCACATTATTACATGACTTTTCAAGGTAACATGTTTATCGCTTGAGGGGCATATCACTAATTATTAGACATGCCTTGGGTCCAAGTAAACTCATTGCCTCTTCAATTAGGGCAAATAAAAAAAAATATTCTCTCTTTCTAGTTAGCCATTCTTTTAAAGCTCCCTTCTTTTCTTTTCTTTTGTTTTTTTCTTTTTTTTTTTTCTTTTCCCTAATAAGATTGGAGAATCAAACTTCTAATTTTGAAATTGATATCATAAGCACTATGTTAACTGAGCTATGCTCAATAATTCATCATTAAAAAAATTTCTGTGAATCTTTTCTATATCATTATTTTTTTAAGTGTATTTACATTCTATTCATGTCTACTATTCTCATAAGAAAACTTGGTATAGTAAAGTAATAGTCAAATACCAAAGTAAACATAACTTAGTAGTAATTAACATAGCTTTCCACCTTAGAGGTTGGAGGTTCAATTCTTCATCCCAAAATCTTTTTCACTTAAAAAAAAAAAAAAAAAAAAAAAAAAACACATATATATAGTGATAGTGAAACTCTACCCCAAAGACTATAGTAAGTCTCTCAAATATACATTTTCCTACAAGAAAAGTGTATCTATTATAAAATAATATAAGAAAAAAAGTTACACTTTTAGTTTATGAAGATTGAAATTTATTTCAAATGGGTTCTTAAATTTTTAAATTGAACCATCTTAACATATATGTAATGTTTTATTCTAGTCTAAATCCGCTAAAGCTGACATGACTTTAAAAAAAATAGAATAAGTGACCACAATTCTTTTAATTATAAAAATTATTTATTTCATTTTTTGAAAGCGACATCGATACCCTCTCTTAATATTGGGGACCGATTCTATTAGTAGAGACACGAAGACTGAATATGAGATTATGAGATTGTTATAGCTTTTATAATTACCGATAACTTTACTTTCTAAAAAATTAGTTGGAAAAGAAAATAAAATAGCATTTGATAAATTTTATTTTAAATTAAAAAAAACTAGTTGCAATATTATATAAATTAATAATAGATAAGTGTAATCTAATCATATGAATCAAAGTAGGCTTGTTATAATACATATTTTTTAAGTTTTTATATGCTTTGAATTTCAACCAATTTTGTTTAACCTAAATTATTGGACAAAAATTTAAGAAAAATAATTGTTGTAAAAAAATTGAATCAATTAAATTTTGAAAATATGTGAAAAATATATCAATATGGAAGATTATTGTTATGATAGATTTATTTAAATGTTTAAGTAACAAATTTCTAGAAAAACTAAATCTAATAATACTGATACAAGCTTTCACAAAATCACTTTCTACCATTGCAAATACAATTCTAAACTGACGAAGACGGTTAAGATTTTTCCAAAATCACTTGCAAACTCTCAACTCCAAACAGAGTATAAGATGGGAGTATTTGCAAAGGGTAATAACACTCTGATATTAAACCAAAAATACTCCAAACATATTTAATTCTCCTACCAGATTTAAACAATATCAAGAAAACCTAGACCAAAAGGTGGGTAAGAAAGAAAATATGGTTTTGGAGACCATTTTACTGAAAACAATTCATGACAGAGTTCCAAGGAGATGTTTGGGCGAATAGTTTGAATAAATCTAAGTTTATGAAGCAAAAAATTTTGTTGTATAAAAGAATCTAAATAAATCTATGTTTGGCTTTACAATTTTATCATGAGATTAGCCTCTAAGGTTAACAAACTTACAGGTTGGAATAAGCAAAGCCTATTAAACCTGCTTACTAAATAGAATAACTTCCTCAGCCTAACTTGTAAAACAAACCCACTTTCAAAATGAAGAACCAAAATAATTAAAGCTATTAAACCTGTCTGAGTGTGTATACAAGCCACAAAATCTATATTAACATGCGTGATGGACTACTTGTAGCTGTGGACGTATAAGATCTTTAAAGTGAAAATTTTACCAGCTAATCCTTTTTATCTTTTTTCTTTTCAACTTACTTGTTGCTCTTATAGCTATCTCTCAGCGTTACTGTCCGATTGAATATGAGTTTCTCAGGAGTCGAGTCTTTATCAACTGCAAAATACCCTGACAAAACGTAGAAAATAGATGGATAGGGACGTCAAAACAGAAGCAAAACATCAAAAATCAGTAAGGAAAATTCTCTCACGTAGCATATCCAATTCAAGGACTTCCTCCAGCATTCTTCATTTCAAGAATGCTGAAAACTATTGTGGCAGGCCAGCTTTTTTTTTTTTAATATATATATATATATAGTTTTATATTTTTTAGTTCTACGAAGTTTTTGGCTTGAGAGGAGTTGAGTAGGAGGTTTTACTAGTTTTCAAGGACTTCTAAAAGAGGCATGGAAAATTTCGCACTTCAATACCAAATAGGAGTTTTCTTTTCTTAGTTGCTTTTGGCCAAAACATTTTGTTTAATCTTTCTTTTGTTCTTTTATCATTCTTAATAGAACTCTCGCACAAATTTTAAAAAATATAACAAAAATGACAAAAAAAATATATATCCAACTAAGGCATGCCAAAGAACTTACCAAGCCTTTCAAATTGGAATGTGTCCCCAACAACAGCATTTCTAAGTTCTGGTACAGCATATGCACTTGGGATGACTACTTTAGAGTGTGGGTTCAAATCAGCAAGCCAATCATCAAGTTCAGCAGGGTTCTGATGTGGTAAAAACCAGAAATTAAAGAAACAATTTACACAATGCATAGCCAACAAACAAAAGCATGAATAAAAGTCATGGACAATTACAACCTCAGAAAGGAAGAGCTTGTCAAACAATCTAACTTCCACATTGAGTGGATTAACTCCTGGAGAAGGTTGTGCAACCCAATGTAGGACCCCCTGCATAAAAAATAAGCAGGAAACCTGATTATTGTACGCAAGCTTTAAGAAGATCCAAAATTCGACAATAGAAACTTTGGCCAAACAAAAGAAACCTTTGGCTTTGATTTCTTGGAAGCATCATATTCTGCTTGAATCTCAAGTACAGTTTCCTTATCATCAAGGATAACATCTGTACATTTGATAGGATATGCATATCTGTAGCCAGAGAAGAAAATTATCATTTTCTGGCATGCGTTTGTATGACATAATGGTAAAACAAAATTGCAAGCATTAACTACCTCAGAAGGACGGACTTTCCAGGTGCAAGACCATAGTAATCTTTTGAATCTTTCAACCGGAAATCTGATTGTTCTATGTACACAATATTGGAAAAAGGAACCTAATACAAGAACGGGACAAGTGGAAAGAAAACTATTAAGTTTCAGTAGCAAAAGCAATGCAAAAAGAATAAGGTGGTGTGGTGTAAACAATGTTATAATAAATTAATAAGAGCAAAGCAGATGTCCCTACAAAATTAAAGAAAAATTACAAGAAATCAAAATATCAACAAGGTGGTATAAACTGTGTAATACAGATCGAGGAACATAAGAATGCTAAAGAAAAGTCTGAGATATTCACTGAAAAAAGGTTGAGACTACGAAAGAAATGGAAAATTAGAAGAAATCGAAAATAATTATTGATAAGGTTTGCATTTTAAGGATCACCGTAATATTGGTTGACAAAATGCTCCTTAGTAAGCTGAAAAGTTCTTAGAGATTTTTTATTTATAAATCATCAACACCAGACGCATATAGAACAGTATAAAGAGAAAACAAGTCCACCTTATAAAAGGCCGATGCCTCATCTCCTTGAGCTTCAGGCCATTTCTTGGCGTCAAGATCCAATATTGATCCATTTTCAAAGTTTGTAATAACGACCTGAGAGCATGAAAATTTATCAAAAACACAAAACAAAGAAGATATAGAAAGAAATCTCATAACAATTGAAGATGTGTACCTTGAGTGGCTGCAAGACAACCATTGCTCGTGCAGCTGTTCTATTTAGCTCTTCTCTAATGTGATATTCAAGACGATCAAACCGAATCAAAGAACAGTCGCTGTAGTGAAGACATCAGATAGTTATGTTAACAACAGAAAATAAATGTAGCATTAAATACATCGTTCTACATGCACATATACTAGGCATACAACAAGTTCCAACCTTCTGGTAATTCCCATTCCTCGAACAAAAGCATTAATTGCAGTTGACGTAACACCTCTGCGCCTAAGCCCAGCAAGTGTTAATAGCCGAGGATCATCCCAACCATCAACCCATTTTTCAGTCACCAGTCGATTTAACTGCAAAGGACAACATATGTTCAATAATGTAGCAAAAGGTCAAATATCTACGTTGGTCAAAGACGAATATAGAGCATGCTACACACACCTTACGCTTCGACAACACATTATTTGAAACATTGAGGCGAGAATATTCCCACACATATGGTTGGTAAAGGTCCAGTGCATGCAATAACCAGTAGTACGAGGCACGACGTGTTTCAAATTCCAAGGTGCACAGCTGCCAGAAAACAATAGAATAAAAAATGTATAGATATCATATTCTGACCATAAAATACGATGATGAACAAACATTATTATGCAAGCAAGCTGCATAATCAAACTCAGATAGGCATCCTTCATTTACTTAAGAATTCTCAACTGAAAACATACAACCATTCAACTATGACCGGGTCACAATCTCATCCACACTTGACTGACTTCACAAGGCAAGATGGACTTTGTTTGTTGAACTAGCATGTTATCAAACAACTCACGCGTATTTAGGGGAAACCCTTAAATTTCAAGAAAGCCAAAAAGAAATTAGAAGATTTGTCTAGAGTGAACTATGCTAGATGATGATCAATAATCAGAAAACACTATTTTGGTTAAGAAACACGACCAAGAAAGGCTGAAACCTATTTTTAAAAACCATGAACGAACCCTACACCAATTATGAGGTTGAAACATATTTAAGAACACAATTTCTACATCAATCTAAATAGTATAGTATTGGAGGAAATGAAAGTAGGAGTGGCCAAAATCCAGCATAATTCTCCATGGAAAGTACAAAAAAGTGTAGAATTAGTGGTTCCTTAATTAATAAGCTATAATGTGTTTGTTTGTTATAACATAAGGTAAAGGAGGAGGTATATATCCTATATATAACCATACATGTCATCTCGTTATGTTGTTTGGAATATGATGATATTAGATTGAGAAATTGTGCTAGATGGATTACTGAATGCTAAAAGTTCTCTGGACATCAACTGAGTAAAGCAATTAAATTAGGGGTACAAAAGACATAGTTAATATAAATTTAATTTTAAAATGAATGGATTAAACATTTCATTAAAAACCATCATAAAAATTGATCCATAGTATACTAGAGATTATAAAATTCACAAAACCACCACTATAAAAATAAAATAAAAAACCCAACCCAAACATTAGAAATTGACACTCCAAGCAAACACTTTAGAAATCTAAACTTTCAAACCCTGCACTCCAAACACAGATATTTTTTTTTTCTAGGCTTCAAAACCCCTTCAAATAAACGCCAAGCATTTTATTCCAAACTTGCGGGCCAAACGCCTCCTAGATGTTTGGATGGTGAAATCCCTGAACGTATGGGGTTTAAAAGATAAGGCTAAAGTGCTTTGGAATAACATTATTCCGAAGGGTATTTTTTTTTATTGATGCGAAAGGAAATAATGCTAGAACCTGAAGAAACAGTAGAATCTTTACAGAGAAGTTTAATGGTTTTGATTATTATTTGAACTTAGTTTCCAGTTTCTAATTGGAGTAGCCAACATAAGTTATTTTGGAATTACTGAACTTTCTTCATCAACTCAGATTGGAAGGCTTTTATGTAATTTGTCTCTTGTTGGGAAGGGGGCAGTGGCACCTTGTGCCTTTGCTCGCTAGGTTAAGGTTCAGTGGTTGAATGAGGTGCTTATCATTTCCTATTAAAAAAAAAAATGGAGCATATCAAGGAGGAATACATACCGAATGTGTTATATTCTCAAGAGAATCCACGGTGCAGTGTGCGAAATCATAACTTGGATAAATACACCACTTGTCTCCCGCATGTGGATGAGGAGTAAACTGGATGAGAAATTTACAACATAAAGGATCAGTGTCCACAGAATTCAGATGTTTGTGCCAAGGGGCTAAGAAGAGACTCACCTTAACACGATATGCAATAAGGTCATACATATTAAAATTATCACTCTGCATGTCTTGCTTCATTCTAAGAGTCGCCTTGCCTTCCTCAATCAGACCTTGCTTCATTTCGTCAAACAATTTCAATGACTCTGCTACAGGCCTATCCCTCCAAGGACTATTCATCTTTTTCTCTCTATACTCCTTTATTTCGTCAGGAGTCTAAAACCAATAATTGAAAATGTACTTTAGTCAAACAGTTGTGAATGCTATCATGGATCACAAAAAAACTGACACAAGGGCAAAAGTCAAGGAAACTGATAACTCGGATAATTATAAACATTGAGGCCTCACAAGTGGTATCTTAAAAGGAAGCAAACATTCCCACTGCAATTCAAATGGAAGAAGATGAAGAAAAAAAAAAAATTGCATCACCTGGTGATCAACATAAGCATGGCCCCTACGTATGAGCTCCACTGCTAATTCATACAGATCTTGGAAGTAATCACTAGCATAAGTAATCTGAAAAAGAACAAACAAACAAATACCAAAAGGTATCAAGATAAGAACAGATAAAACAAATAATTGACCAAAGTGGACGCATATTACACCTTGAAAGGCTCCCAACCCATCCACTTGACAATTTCTTCTATATGATCAATATATTCCTTCTTCTCAGCTTCCGGATTCGTGTCATCATACCTACAAGCACATTTTGAAAAGCAGCAAAAATAAAACAGCCAACTATATTTTTCGAACTGTGATGTTGATAACCAAAGGCCAGAAATTGAACCCACAAAAGCTTGAGGTAGAAGAACGATATACGTAGTTACAAATAAAAAAGATAAATGGAGATTGTTCGAGAATGCAAGAAAAGAAATTTAACCTCAAATAACAGCCTCCACCTCGTTCTTTTGCCAGGCCAAAATCCACAAACATTGCCTGATTGGTCATAATGATAATTAAATAGAGGAAAGTTTCTGGTCAAAGACTGAAGGCAGAAATTGGAAAAAGAAAAATCATATACAACAAAGAATAGCTGATACTACCTTCGCATGACCAATATGGAGATAACCGTTTGGTTCAGGAGGAAAGCGAGTCAAAACTCTTCCCCCTGTTGCTTTTAGGTGCTTTTCAAGCAGCTCCCTGGTGTTGCAACATCTTAAAACAGTTCCATCACTGAAAAATACTTCAGTATGAACCTTTCAATTGTAAAGAAAGAAACTTGTGTTAAATTTTGTATTAGTTGACAGGAAATCCTTCACAACTATATTTACTAATTGCTAATTCCATCAGTTCATGCAAATTTCTTTGGCATGGAGAGATGAGAACAGTCAATATGTTTTCTAAGAGAAAAGTACAAAAAATATTTAGAAAAAGAAAAGACATAATCCATTATAGGAAACTAAGTATCTTTTAGGAATTTATTTTACCTTAAAATTATCCTCGGGCTGAGGGAATATTAAATATGGGTTAAGATCTTCCTCAGATGGAGGCTGTTTCAGTGAAACAGCGGCAACAAGTTTATCCTGCACGAGAGCCAAGAGTTATAACAGAAAATAAGGTATTAAAGGACTAGACATCACTCAAATAGATACAAGAACTATACAGTACAAAAGATGTGCTCACGTCTACTTTAGCAGGCTTCTCTTTTTTCTTTTTCACTATCTTTTCATTATCTGCTACAGTCCTTTCACCAAGTAATTCAAATAATTTGGAATCAATAAATTGCTGTCAGCATAAGGTAAACAAACAGTGGCAAAACAAGGTTAGAGAAAAGCCAAAATGAGCAAATTAACAAAAAAAAAACTAATGGGCCCTATCAGATGTAATTATAGTATAAACTCATAAAATGAAGTTCTCATAATGTAGAAGCACCTTTACAATCTTTGGATCAGCCCAAGGATGCTTCTTCCGTACCTGCCCAAACAAGTCACCCACTACAACCAAAAGTAATATGTAAATATAGTTGAGCTAACTTCAATAAATTTTGTAAATACAAACTATCTATACATATGCAATGCAATGAAGCGTTCCATCCTACATAAAACAGGCAGCATACAAATACCAACTGGTATGCAATCTTCAATTAAACACTGCCGCAGAGTTCAGAGAACTCACAGAACCTACAAGCAAACTTGCTCCTAGAATAAATTTGTTGTCCTCGACTGCTACTTTCATCCCATATGCATGTGCTTACTAGTTACTACAATTTCACTCTCTAAAATTAGAAATTAAAAGAGAATGATTAAATAATTGCATGGAACACATAGCCTAAAAATTTGGCATTGGAAAACTCAAATGGAACTTCAAAATTCTAAGTTATAGAGACTAGCCAATCTTAAATTGAGTAATTCCAAACCATCCCGAAAAAGAAAAAACAAACAAACACAGGCAACAGGGGGAACTGGGAAGAAAGATAAAGGTTCAACAGCTTATTAAATATATATCTTATAATAGAGGGTTAAAAAGTCAAATAAAAATAAAAATCCCAGAGGTATCACATTTCAAATCATAACTACAAGAAATGTACTAACTATTTGTTCGATAACGCTGCTCCATAATTTCATTTTTATGTTCTTCAAAAACCTCATTCACAGTTTGCTCAATTTCTTCAACTGAAACTTCTACACCTGCATGAATATATAATATAATCACGATATTAGCTTATAGAATATAACTATGAAGAGAAACCAATGATAAGTGTGCACTCCAACTAAAGGACCAAACCAAATGACAAATAATATTATCGTACCAACACCACACGCATTTTCAAATTCATTTAAGTTAATTTCTGGGCCTACAGCAGAAAGAAATGAAAATGCCGCTTCCAATTGAGCCGGCAACTTTACCTGCAAAGTAACATAAGATATTAAAAGATCACATATTGTTGTATGATTACAATTATCCTGCAACTTAAACATGAAATTCAAGTAATGACACAATAAGAAAGTATTCCAAATTTTCAATGATGTTTGAGATGTTGTTTCTTTAAGAAGACTTCATCTAAAAACCTTATTTGAGGTAATATATTGCAGCAATACTGGTCGATGAAGAAGTGCATTTGTTGGATACTTTGTCGCAACCTGAACAGAAATGCAACGCCAAGCTATTAATAATTCATATAAAATTGTTTCCTTCATAGGAAAATGAGAAAAAGAAAGGTGTATGCTTATAAATAAGTATGAAACAATTAAACAAATTAAGTATTATCCAAGAAAACCCACTTCCCCTGAATGAAACGAGTAAATGAGAACTTAGAAATAGTTGAAGAATCGTACAGTATACAAGAGATTTCCAACAGCCCTATCACATCCATCAAGCACGCCAGCCTGAAAATGAAGCAAATCAGGACAACATAAAGTAGAATTACTAAGTTAAAGAAAAGCAATAAATCCGTTTCATATAACGATCCAGTACACATTACATATCGCCTTCATTATTTCACCTGTTTCATTGAGAAATCGCAGAAACTAACAGGGATGAGAGAAAAGTGAGAATACCTCGTGAATAACGGCATTGAGATTGGCAGTGACCTTATTGTTGGCGACGGTGTTTCGTGCAGTGCGCTCATCCAATCCGATTTTCAAAAACTGCTCCAGCAACTTTTCCTTGTCGACACTCTCATTCTTCACCGTCATTTCAGCTTGAGAGAGAGCGCAAATGGAGGTCAATGAATTGGGAATGCAGACAGGAAGAAGGAGGGAGGGTGGAGAAATGCAGAAAACCCTAACAAAATCAAAGGGAATTAAAGGAATCAGTGAGCTGTGGGGAGGAAGATTCTGCCGGTTGGATTCCAATTTTAGGACAAAGCTTTGACTAAATGGATAGAAAATGAGAAGTCCAACATTCCAAGGGTCAAGTTGCAAAACAAAATTCCTTTTCTTTTTTTTTTTTTTCTCTTCTTTGAAACATGCAAAACAAAATACTTGGCCTTCAAGCAATCTTTTTTTATCGAAAGAAGAAAAAAAAACGTTAATATTGAAAAATAAATTGAAACTAAACCAAACTAAAACCAATGGTAGGAGTCTGAGGTAGATAGTATGTTAATTACCGCTGAGCTAAGTTCGCTTTTGTGACAAAAGGAAAAATTTGTATTAGAATAATATCGATTCCTTCCCTATATTATTTTATAAATTTTATAAGTCATGTGTCATTCTTAAATGGCATAAATCGCGAATTGAAGTGGTATTAAAGAATTTTTAGCAAAATGAATATCACACCTAAACTATGATTACTAATAATTCACCTTTAAATTTTTAATTATAAAAATTAGATTAAATTAATTGCATTTTTAAACTTTCAATTGTAAAAATTTCGAAATATGGTGGTAATTGTAATTACACCATCAAGCTTTCAATAATAAAAATGGAGGCCTCAAACTTACACAAATGTTAAAATTAGATGTTCAAACTTACAACAGTCGTAAAAATTGGACCCTCAAATGATAAAAAATTGAATACTCAAACTTATGCAATTGTTATAATTTCTACAATTATGTAAGTTTGAGGGTCCAACTTTAACATTTGTATTTTATGTGAGTGGAAGAACTCAATTTTTACAATTAAAAGTTTAAGAGTATAATTGTAACTATAGTTTTTGTAATTTGCCCTAAAACCTATACCCTTAAACTTAAAAGAATGTAATAATTATAGCGGGTAAAAATTAAAGACTTAAACATAAATCTAAAAGTAAAACTCTCAAACTCTAAAAAAAAAAAAAAAAGAAAAAAGAAAATGAAAAGGGAGGAAGAAGTGAAGAAGAAGTTGGGAAATTGGAAGAGATCAGAAGACCAATGGAGGGAGGGGTGGAAGGCAGAGAGAGAAGAAATACGAGAGGAATGTTAAGTAAAATGGATTTGATTTTTACATTATTTAAAGTTTAAGGATTTGATTTTTTTGATTAGGGTTTAACTTTTACGCATGAAAGTTATGGGAAGGGGCATGTAATTGTTATTAACATCATATTTTGGATGTCGTTTTTCCAATTTATCCAAAGATTTTTCATTAAGGTGTAATACCAAAAGAAATTCTATAAGGCAAAGTATGAGTCAAGGTTTATGAAAAAGACAAATATCGACAAGCTATCGAAACAAAATATCTTTATGAATATTTGAGTAAATGCCAAAAAAAAAAAAGGGTTTAATTTCATATTTCTTCAATTTTTACCCTTTGTTATTCTTTTTTACCTCATCTTTTTTCTTTTGTCTCTTCTCCTTTTCATTCGATGTTTGTTTAACTTGTCAACCAAATAAAAGTATGTTTGGAAATGGTTTTTTTTAGTAAATATTTGAAGATAATTTTAAAATTAGTAAACTTACATTCAAAATCATTGTCAATATATGCTCTAAAAGCGTCACAAGTTGGGTTGAGTTGAGGTAGTTCAACCCAACCCAACCTTGAGTTGGTAATGTGAGAGATAAACACGTACTAGACACATAAAACAACCACTAACACATAAAAACACAAACTTGTTTTACAATGGATTTACAATTTTATGTACCTCATACTAAAGAATAGTTCAGCCTGAGGCCCTAAATGTGAGGGAGACAAGGGAGACGTTGACGAAGTGGATGATAAAGATATTGTGAGAGAGTCTGATGGACTGGAAAGAGAGACGTCACGAGGGATATTCAAACACTAGAGCTAGATTCACGGTGAGGGAGTAAAGTAGCAAATGGTGAGGTGAGAGAGATGAGGTGTTTCAGAGAATAACATTTCACTTTTTAAAAATAAATAAATAACTAAGACCCCATTCAATAAGGTAATTTTTTTTTTTTTTTTGTTATGTAATCTATTTTTTGTGAGTGTTTTAAAAAATCAAGCTATTTTAAATAAGAAAAGTTTTCAAAAACTTTTTTTGTTTTTAGAATTTGACCTAGAATTCACATTTTTTATGCGAAATTTGGATGAGGTAAATACTTATTCAACCTTCACATGACAATAACTGTAAATTTATAATTTGAAAAAGAACGCTATTTGGAAAACAGAAAACCCCTACACACTGATGTGGTGCCACATAGGCTCAAATGCTTAAGTTAATAAGGAATACTATGCAGCAAGTAAGAAGTTTTAGAATATGAGTGGACTTACTTCTATTGATCTATGCCATTATTATTTATAAAGCTCTTATAACTTTGATCCTTTTCCTTTAGGGTTTTCAATTATCTCCCTAGCCTTAAATACATTCCATGGGCTTTCTCTCTAGAGGGGTTGGGCTCTTTGGATCAGCCTCGCCTCGAGCTGAGGGCAAGCCTTGTGCTATGGGCTTCAACTCATATCACTTCTCCGCTTATAGCCCTAGTTTGCCCTGGGCATTGGTGTTTGGCCCACTTCTTGGCTCTATCTTCTATTATGCATGATTTTGCCCTTAAGCCCAAAATTATCTATAACACAAATGTTTGTTTAATAATGATGAAGAACATTCTAAAGATTTGATGTGAAGACAAACACAAATTTTAAAAAGCATTGAACACCCCTAATTTCAGTCCTGAGCTTTCAATTTCATCAAATTGAACTCCAAATTTGCATACGTGTTGCAATTTAGACCTTCAATTAACTTTTCTTTGAATCACCCACCAAATAAAGATGTCCATTGGGCAGAACGTCCTCATTCCCACCTCCATTTCATTCTCTATTGTTGTGAAATTCTCCATTTAATGTTGCAAATATTGGGGTGGGGATTCCCAGTTTAATTTTTTTTCTAGAAAAAAATTAATGAAATGCTTTTTAAAGAAAAATTGTAACTAAATAGTTCGGTTTGGCTATGAATCCTAGTTTAAATGGTCAATTCATTATGAATCCTCCTTCAATGGCTAATTAATCATGAAAAATTCTTAAGCTTCTTAAATGAAATAAAATAAACTTTCATACCTAGTTATTTAATTATCAATACAAAAGAGTTTTAAAATGATACAAACATACAAAATTATTCATACAATTACCCTATTATGGGACAGTTGCAAATGTAGCAATAAGATTCAAAGTATTAACATATATAACAATATTGTAAAAAAAAAAAAATTGCATAGAAAAGTCTATCAGTGATAGACCACCAACGATATGGTCTATCACTGATAGATTTTGTTATATTTGCAAATTTTTTAAATTGTTGCTATACACTTGGTTATTATCCCTAAAATTGCTACTCATTACAATTGCCCTATTATTTATGCATATGTAAGAGTTTAAATTGATTCAAACATATACATAACCTTCTACTTATGTGTGTGATATATTATTGTTTTAAAAAATAATGAAAATAAATGGGATGTGGAATAGAGAACGAGGATAGGGAATGCAACACTCATCCCTATTTATCTTGTCGAAAATTTTCTCTCCTACTCCTTCCTCCCATTAGGGCGGGTCTTTACGAGGCTCCAACCTTACCAAAAAAAAAAAAAAAGAAAAAAAGAAAAGAAAAAAAAACGTCATCTCTATCTTTAAATTACGTGAAGAACTATTTTGTTTCTTAATTCACATTGCACATGAGTTGGACATTGCTACTTGATTGTTAATCATTTTTCTACCATGTTTTTTTTAGCTCAAGCATGTGGGATGGGAGATTTAGAACCTATGATATCAAAGTTGATAGCATGTACTTTTATATCGGTCGAGTTATGCTCTTTTTAACAATATTTATAAGAATTAAAAGTAAAAATGGTTACATATATCATAGTTTAAGGTGCTAAGTTATTGTGTAAAGAAAATGTGCAACTTAATTGGAATTGAGAGTTATGTACTTTTAACTAAATAGTTTTTGGCACATGATTCAACTCAAGTCAACTCAACAAAACGAGTTTTCTCCCAAACTCAAGTCATTTTCATTGTTTCACATTCAACTCTCCCTAAGTGAAACAACTACTTCAAACTTCACGATTGGTGAAGATTTGGATTTTCTTTCCATATAGATAGTGCCTCTGATTGCTCATTTCATTATAGATTAAAAAACTTAATAACAAAAGGAGAAGCTAAAGATGAAGAAGAAGGTGCAGCTAGCAAAATAATAGTTAAAAAAACTTCAAACATACTAACCATATATGTGATGAAAATAAAATGTAATTCTAATTTAATTATTATAAAAAATGAACTTACCAAATCAACCGAGTATCGTCATTTGGACATTAGATAATTAACTATTTTTGCTATTTGTAAAAATTGTTCTAATTTTATATAGGGACTCAAATGCAATGGAAGGATTCTTAAACTATTGAAAACAATTAAATTCAACTCAAACATAGCAACATTATAGGGTATTGACTTTGTTTAATAGACCAACAAATTCAATTAATTAACCCTTAGAAGGATTCAACGTCAAATACATATATCTAGAAGTCTAATGTTCCATGTATCATATCTCTCGAGCTCGACATTTTCTCACACCAAGTTATTAATCCAAATCTCTTTGTAATTAATTAACTTAGTACAACACTAAGACTCTTCATCCTTAATCTCCATGGTAGGCCTATCACTCTCATGCATAGTTGAACAACAATCTAGCAAATTAGATATAACTTAAAATCCTTTCTCTCGTGCAAGGAAATAGTTCGAATTAGCCAAACAGTGACCAAAGGAGTTAACAACATGCTAGAATGCAATCAACAATAGTACAATTTAGTTAGTCACATATCAAATGTTGATACAAATTGAAATATAGGACATTCAGGAAAATTAAAAGAGGAATAAGATGGACAAAACAATCCAAAGGATCCACTCGGTTTTCAAGGTAAATCGCGACTTTCGCGCCCCCCCCCCCCCCCCCCCTCGAGCCTTTCCCCCCCCCCCCCCCCCCCCAAGCTCTGATCATTCTCCAACCATCCCCTAGCTACAAAATCTACCTAGAACTGTCGCTATCCTTCCTCCCTAGCTCTTCTTTGACATCTGAAAGCCAACGCCCTACAACATCAACCTCTGAAGCGTCAGACGCTTCCTAGTAGCACTCAGACAAAAAACTGGTCAGATTAAAATTCTAGAATAATAATACTTTTAGAGTGCTATAAAAAAAAATCAATAAAAATGGTCAATTTCCATTAAATGGAAACCGACTTAGTTGGTTTTCCACTTAATTTTCCACAAAATCAATGTTCATTGGCCCATGAACAATCCTAACAACATTTATATATATAGGAAATGTCTTTTCAACTTTGAAACAATTTGTGAGGCAAAATATTTATGGTTTAACTATATGAGCAATCTGTAATTTCAATTCTGATTTTCGCTTAGACTTTGACTATTTGAATTTTTACTTTTTAAACTTTTAAATTTGTTTGAATTTTAAAATTGATTCAGAAAAGATTTATCCGCTAAAATGTATAATAATAATTGATGTGGTAGATGATATATAAAAATTAGAAGATGTATGTGATATTATTTAACTTTTACACACCAGTTGAAGTGAATGGTATTGTAAATTATGTCATGGATATCTTCCAATTGTTCATTTCTATATTATTTTTTAAAGAAAATTAAAATAGTTTTTAGACATATTTAAAAGTTCAAGAATTTAAAAAAAAAAGAAAAAGGAAGACTACCTTTTTAATCCTTAAGTTTTGAAAAATAAATGCATTTGATCTCTAAGTTTTTAAAACTACATTTTTGGTCTCCAAATTGTTTAGGAATAGGTGCATTTGGTTCATGATTTTTCAAAATGCCTCTTTTTAGCCTTCAAATTTTTAAGAATAGGTTTAAAGACTCCATAGATTTTTTTAACTTATTTTTATATGATTATATGACATTTTGAATAAAAAAAAAGTATAAAAATTAATTTTAGAGAGAGGAATTAATTTTTTAAAATTGTTTTTCTAATTTGAAATAATAATAATAAATATTACATTAATTTTTTTAACTTATTTTTAAAAAATTGAGAATCTAAAAAATATATATTTTAAAATTTTAAAAAGAAAAATTTAGAAGAAAAAAAAAAAAAACCCAACGACCATCATCATGAGACAACTATCATTGTAATCTTAATAACTTATGTTCCACTACTAACCACATCATCATTATCATTATCTTTTATTTTATGTCAATCAAACAGAAAAATAACTTTTTTTTTTAATAATTTTTTAAAGAAAAACAAAAGTAAAAGTAAAGGGACTGATAAAAAAAAAAAAAAAGAAAAAAAAAAAGAAAGGAACAATGGGCATAAAAGGACAATGTTGTCTTTTACATTATGGTCTATTTGGGTGGTGTCCAACCAAAAGGCCTAAAGCAAATACATAAAGCATAGCATTCTGCGCATTGTGCCGTTGTGCGTGTGCATGTTCCCCCATTTTTATTTTTAGTTCCTTCTTTTAATCTTTTAATTAAAAACAAAATTAATCTTTCAATTCCAAGTTTGTTTCAAATTAATCATTAAGCACTAAATTAATATAATCTTTTTTTAAAAAAAATGATGAATTTAAATGATTGGTAGGTAATTACTCAAATTTTACTATTGCAACCCTGTTTACAACTTAGTGATTAAGATAATTAGTTTTCTCTCCTTCTAATGTTTATTCCACGCTTCGACGGTCAATTCAAACAAAAAATATTGTCAACATCCAATTTCGACAACAACTACTTTTAGCAACCAACTTGAACGATCACTTCCGACAACCAAACTCTAGCGATTAGTTCATAAATCATAAGCGTTTGATGGGCTTTTTTTTCATAGTAATATGACATTAATAGAAACATTTTGAATGTAGCAAACCAAACAAATTTAGGTATAAAAATACTTTTGCGAAAATTTAACCAAACATGTGAGTGCTTTTATTTTAAACAACTTTTATAAAGAGTATTTAAATGAAAACGACTTCTTAAAAATGTTTTTTTCTTAGTCAATCCAAAAATGCCATAATATATAATTTTTTTTGTGGGTCTCGTCAAAGTTTAAAACAAGAAAATTGTGTACATATTAAAAAAAATAATCATCCATAAAATTGAACTACATAATAGAATAAAAAAGTCTCCAAATAAATCTCTTACTATAATTTATACATTTTACTTCAATTCATATAATATAATAACTTATTTTAATATTGTAAGCTCCTCCTTGAAAAATACGTTTGATCAATCATTCTTCTTAAATTGCTTTTGAATGATAACCTACCATCATTTTATTTGAATCATGTATCTAAGTTGACAAAAAACATTTGTATAATATATATATATATATATATATATATATATATATATATATATTTGCAATATTATGGAGTTAAAGAATTGGTTGCGTTTGTACACCTCTAAATATTAAGTTTTCCTACTTAATCAATGATATGATTTTTTAGTTTAATCTCACATATTTTGTGCATGTTCAAAAATATTGAACATCCTCCAAATGACTAAATGAACAAAAAGTAACGTAGCTTAAAAAATATAACAAATTTTAAAACATTGATGGAACAAGTCTTTTTATTTATATTTGTAAAATATGATATTTAAGGCAACAATACTCAAATAACGTAAAACAAAAAATCGAAATCAACCCTAAACTGATAAAAATTCCATGTTAAAAAAAAA